>JAHWFP010129250.1:40996-73461 GCA_023313725.1 Lithobius niger | reverse complement strand
GTCGGGTAGGACGAAGCTACATTAATAGAGAATACGACCATACAGTGATCGCTGTTGCCAAGATGTTCAATCACATTTAAGTCAAAAATAAGACGATCGTTATCAGAAAAAAACCAGATCGAGAATGTTATCTCCTCGAGTGGGGAAATCAACCAATTGTGTAGGAGCCAATGGGGCAATAAGGTCAATAAAGTCACGATGTGGCTTTACCCACATTCTTTCTGAGGATCTTTTTCCCTTTTTTTTTTTTGCGTATTTCAACCCTTTAACTGGAGTAACGGTGCTTACGTAGCTTAAACTTAAATTTTTGCCACACGAGTGAAGAAAATAGCGACTGTCTTTCATCGATTTCGTCAATCCACTTTCTTCTATTCAAATTGGTCCCTGTTTGGACACCAATTTGTTGGTTTCTGGTTTTCCAGAATACTCATCTATTTATGGTCTGGATACGGTTCAAGTTTATTTTGAAACCAAGACAAAACCAACCTTACACTTCCATTGTCTGTGCAATCTTTGGAGGAAAGAGTTGTTACTACTATTGTATCTATATTTACTTTACGTTTGAAAACGCATTATGTTCCAAACCCTTTAACAAATAATTAAAGTGGCACTATCACCGATTGAAAGCTGACGAAATCTGACATCATCTAGCGCTATAATATATGCAGTACCATCTAGCACTTGCTTGCACCAAGCGAAGGAGTGCATAATGGCATTTATTTTAATGAAACAAACAAGCCACGACATCCTTAATTATTGAGGAAAAATTTGGTTCGTCTTCGTACACCTGGGAGCAAGCTAAAAAGGTTAACAATATCGTTGCCACTAGATGGCGCCACGGTATTTTCGTTCGTATTTCAATCGTCATAGCCACGCAATAGCGGCCTTAGTAGAGCGCGTAATCTTCGCTAGGCGTGCACTTGTGATCCCACCACAATTTGTTTGTGACGCTTGGTGTCGACATCGTGTGCGTTTTCGTCAATGCATTAGTCCTTCGAAATCTCCAAGCCGCAACTCAGCACGTGGCCCAAGTGTGGTAGAAGAAGATTGGGTGATCCTCACCCACGCTGCCACCTTTGAAGAACCTGTGATTTTCAAAATGATCCATGAGTTCTGTGCAAAAGTTTCCAAGGCCGACATAGCGGGATTTGAAGCCACTTGGGGGCAGTCACCCAAGTGACGTCTCGAGCAACGAACAAAGAAACATGCGATAGCTAAGGATTTATTGGCTTGTGCAAAGACTACGGACGTTCCTTCAACTGATCAGGCCATATCTCCCTGTATTTCTAATAGTTAGGGCGCTTTCCCATCGGGTAACCCCCTCCATGTTCAACCTCACAATCGGTACCTTCCTAACCGACCGAACAGAGCGAACCAAACGCACCAATGTTGGTGACAGTTTGGCTCCTTCCCTGATAATAGCCGTGTTGAAGCTGCTTGATTTACGTCACCATCGTCAGCGATGAATCTGTTTCCGGCAAAACTGTTACCTCGCACATGCTGAAACCTCCACCCCAGCAAACCACCTCCCTGGGATGGTTCGTAAATTGGCATTGCTTTCGCCTGGTCACATCTATTAGCCAATCCTGGTCAAATCCATTAGCCAGGTCTGGTCGTGGTGAAGGTATGACATATCGCATACTCTGCTGAGCTTGTTGAGTTGTGTTGTAGTTTAGGAAGGTACTGAACGGCTGACGCGATATCACTGCGCACGCGCGACGTCAAGTTTGGAGCCAAACTGTCTATAACAGTGGTGCGTTCTGTTCGCTCTGTTCGGTGCTTTAGGAAGGTACTGAATGTTTCCACCCATCGTTCATCGAACAGTAATTTGGCTTTTACTTCGTCGGACATTCTTACGCTTGTGCCGGGTGAGATTGTAGCTATGTCAGCTTGTGCTTCTTCACAAATGGCTAGATACAAGACTTCTTGTTCTTTAGAAATTCACTCAGTAGTCTAATCTACACTCGAGAAGTATTTTGCTGCCCCCCGTACTCGTTTCATCGACAGTTTAGGCTACTCGGTTCGTAGGGAAAAAGGGAGAGGGGCACCCTATCTTATCTAAGCAGCCATCTTTGTGCATTCCGTCCGTTAGTAATACATTACCGGAGCTTATTTTGGAGGATGGTCAAATTGAAGCTGTTGTGCTTCACCCCAACACACCCCAGGGATCACCCTCTCATCCCTCTTTTGTTTCTCGTAAGCGCCAAGGTGATTCTGAATTAGACGAACATTCACCCAAACGCATGACCCCATTTTGTGATATGGATAACCCACAAGGTTCAACTGATCCGGCCTCTGGACGCGATTCCGTTGTGATGCTACCCCATGTACAGTCGAACTTACAGCCCCCAGGTGTTGCAACAGGGTAATCCCCATACGTATGAGCCACCAGGTACTTAACAATCTTTTGCTGTTCCACCTCATACTTTGGTAACAATTTATTCGTGACCGTTCATACCTTCTCCGTGCGACCCACGCTGTCAACAGTTTTTCATGACAGAGAGTTTCCGCAACCGCCAGTGAATAATCCTCAGTCTCAACCGGACATGGTTGTGTCGCACTGGCAATCTACCACTTTGCTGTCGCGATCTCAATCCACCAATTGCCAGTCACAATCCGCAGTAACGATCTGCCAATTGCCATCGCAGCTGATTTTGGTCATGACATCGCAACATGCCACTATTTCATTGAATTTTCAGCCTTCTGTCATACTGTCCGGCCAGCACCCCCCCTTGGTCGTTCTGAATGACAACGTGGCCTCGCTAGATTCACAGGTGCATGAGCATGCAACAGACGCTTTCCAAACCACCCAGGGCAGAAATGATGGGGATTTAGATAACCACTTCGTTGTATCTGAACCTCTAAAAACTCGTGATGAAGCCCTCGATTGGGAGTTTGTCATTAGTTCAGTCAATCACTTCCTTCCTTACTGTACTGCCCAAAGGTCACAGTACCTGAACCTCATGAGCGAGATCCTAGTTGATTTGCTTACGCCAACTTGGATTGTCGCTCACGTTCCCTACTCTACCTTTCCCCAATTTTAAGTGGTGCTCCGTCAGTGTTTGGATTTGGGAGAAAGGAAAGCCTGTTTCAGTCGCCATTCCTCCTTCCCAGCGGGTAAAAACAAATAAATACGCCCCACACCAGAAAAAGTAATTTTTTCTTTAAGGTGGCGAGTACTGATGCCCCACAGATCCCTCTTCCTTAAGTCCTCTAACCACCAAGAACCATTTAACACATGCTCTACTCCAATGATTCCTCCCCTTCTCCATACCCCTTAGAAGTCACATTCTTACCCTCCCCACCTTCTTGCTGAAGCTACTCCTATCATCAAGGGACCAACCCTAGCTCTGAACAAAAGAACATTCCCTCAGTCCCCAACATATCACCCACCCCATCCCAGCCAGGACCCACTTTAAGTCTTCCTGCACCATATGTTGGATTTGGAGAACTTCGCCTCCTTCCCCTTCCTCCACAAGGCCATCTTTTCCTCTCTGATCCCCTTCCACTAGTTTCTACCATTGCTCACTTCTCTTTCCCTACAACGGACGTGTTCTGTCACCAGCTTCCGTTCCACCCTTTCCATCTTGCTCCACCTCATAACTTATTCATAAACCATCAATCTCCTGTCAACCCTCATCTTAGCCACTGTCTCCCTAGCCTCAAAACATGACCACCCCATCATTCCCTTCAACGCCTCTTTTTCCGGAAAGCAATTGACCTCAGGTGCTCATTTTCCCAGTTACCCCCGGACATCTACAAGCTGTTTCCACAACCCAGTCCCATACAACATCACCTTTATCTCAAACTTAGTGGCCGGCACCATCATCCCCTTCCAGAAAACAAACGTCAACACATACGTCATAACCCAAAATACAACATTCTTAGCCATACCCTTCACTCTTTCTACCTTGGCCGCTATATTCTACTCCACACCCAAATTCCACCCACTTCACCTGAAAAGTAACCATGAGGTGCATCTTACCTAGCATTCTCTGGAACTTCACATCCACACCAACTCCTCAACCATTCTATCTCAAAGTTCCTCCCCCCAAACATCATATTCCCAGACTTTACACCAATAAGCAAAGCATCCATCCCAACCTCCAACTCCACACATGTGTCGAAAGGCTAACGCATCCCTTCCTTATCCCCCTCCAACAAACCCACATAATTGCAAACAGAGCCATTGGTATCCTAACCAGCTCACCCCACTTTCTCCAGCAGAACCACAGGCCCATATTCAGTAAGCACCAGCCTCCTCTCCAGGCATCTCAAACAAACCAGGAACATTCAGACTCTACCCCTTCCCAAATTGCTTCCCATCATACAGCTTTCTGCTGATCAACTCCATCCCGTCATTTATAAATCAATCCAAAGCTACTATCAAACGCCCCTGCCATGTCCAAGAAATCTACCATAACATTTCTTCCTTCCCTCCTAGACACCAGCGTAACAGTAAATAAGTTAGTGTCCAACCTTCTTCACTCCCTGAGCTCGTTCTGCAAATCTCCCAACTCACCCCTGGTACTATAAATCCTCCCACAATCTCCCCGTCACAGTCCTAACAAAGACCTTGCGCTGGCCACTTGTGGTGATGGTGGCCAAAGAGCAATAGCTACCCAAGTTCTCCACACAGCTCCCTTTCCCATTACGTATTAAGTGAACCTTTTTTCCAACTACTTGGAACCTTCCCCTTTCCACCACCCCACTTAACTCTTTCAAAAGTCTTCTCCCTCTTCTAAAATCATCCCACAACACCCCTCTCCCCTACACGTAACCGCTCATCGTCTGTAAAAAAAAAACCCTGATAACAGCAGCCTAACATCTTCCTAACAGTATTTCATCAAACCTTCCGCCCACCTTCTGTACTCCCCACCCTTTTGACATACCTCCAGAACTTACTTCCCGCCGCTCTACCTGCCACAGTACTCAAAAACAGGTTCTGGTTATAAACGCCAATTTTTCTGCTAACCAAATTCCTCGCTACAGAATTCTTTTCTTCATGCATACCTCCATTTTCTCTCAAATAACCTCCACATCTCCCTGTCTAAAACATCTTCTCCATTTCCTACAAGCCTCTTTGTGCTGCTTAATAGCACATTTCACCTCTCCGTCCTACTTTCCAATACCCCTACCCAGTGACGGCACCAGGGGTGGGCCATGGAGGGCCATAGCCCCCCCTCCCCACATTTTTCGCGGCCCCCCCCCCACCCCCCCCAACCCCAACATTCAGGTCACCACTAGAAAATAAAATAACAAAAAAAAACTTTTGATTTCAGGTAAAACTTGAAATCAAATGAATAAACAGAGCTTTTATTTATTTTATTTTATTTATATACAGGGTGGTCCACAAAAACTGACGACCCAAAATGTTTTAAGTTCAACTTTTCTAGTTAGCACCCCTTAGAACCAGGGGAGGACAGCAATCTTCTAGTTTCATGAGATTTGATATCCTCATCCCCTGGTTTTGAGGGGTGCTAACTAGAAAAGTTGGACTTAAAAAATTTTTGGTCGTCAGTTTTTTCTGGACCACCCTGTATAATACTTTTGTTTTACCAACTTTGCAGTGTATGTGTAGCCTCATTTACAGCGTGTGTTTATGAGGGTTATTTTAAAAATAAATTGTAGCTACTGTATTGAAGCTTAGGTTACGTTCAAGAAGAATTAAACGGAATAAAAGTGCCTAATGTGGTTGCCTTGAAAAAAAATCCTTGGCCCACTCTGTTTCCAGATGTGCCCTCTGTCGGCCCCCCAAACAATTCAGTCCGCCACTGCCCCTACCCTTCACGCTACCCACCTGAGTTTACGCCGTCTTCAGCACCCCTCTTCCTACTGCTTTACAACTTGCTAATTTCAACTTCTTTTCAAGGCAACAACGTACCAGTTTCAACTTAAAGCCAAAGAATGGACACACTCGGACGTTTTCATTGTTACCCTTTAGGGGGTCGTCGTTGCTTCATTTCTGCTATGAGACTTTGGTTTATAATGTAACTAGCGGAAGCCCGTGCTACGCACGGGTGGTGTTTGATACACCGTTAAAAACACTGGGACGATTTCCAGTGTCATTGTGAAGCCTGTCACTCATGTTTAATTCCATGCTTCATCAACATTAAGTTTCTTTATGCCTATTTGGTGTATGGTGGATGACAAACGCTGATCTTTGTTCGCTTCGCTCACTCAATCAGTGCATCTCCCTTACCACTGTAAACCCTTCTTTCCTCTTGCCTTCAGTGTCAGCGTGGTGACAGGCCCTGCATCAGGCTACGCTGAAATAAATAAATAAAATAGTAGGCATTGGAGACATTGTAAGGGAGGATTAAACAAACGAAGCTTCAACAATCAGCAAGAGGGCGAGCGGGCTCATTCTTCCCACGGTAGCAAAGAAAAAGGGCGAGCGACCGACAATGAAAACGGATATGTGCTCTATCAATTACTTGCGGCCGTCTTGTGGCCGTCTCCTTGCCGTCCATCCTACGCGACAACTCGATTTTATTAATAAAGATAAGAAGATAAGCTCCTGGTATTAATCCCAAAATGAAAAAAAACTACAAAGCGTGTCCAGAGCTAGTTACAAGGGCCACTGGATTAAAACGGAGGTAAAAAAAAAACAACGGTCCTTTTTGTGAAGCCAATGTTGTGAGAGCAGTTTTCTTAAGGCCTAAAAACAATTGTTTTGCCCAATTCCTAATGCTGTGAACACAGGCCACTAAAAATTAATTAAGCGGTTCTCAGGAGCGCATGCACGGGTTTTTTCTTAGCGCATGACACGGTTTTTTTACGACATTCTAAATAAAAAAGTACTCGAAAACAAAATGTAAGCTACCGATTTCGTTTTATTTGGTAAAAAAAAAAAAAAAAACCATCTCCCGCATCTGAAAAATCACGAATAAAACGTAAAAGAAAACACCGCCCGCTCGCGTCAATTTGATTTTAGTATCACTCCTCAGAACCACTTAATTAATTTTTAGCGGCCATCTATTAAAGGTTGCAAGGCGAAAAAGAAAAGTCCCAACAGCTACAGTACTGCCAACAAATAAAAAAAAAATCGTGCATTTTATGCCTAAGAAATTCACTCTACAGCATTGGGCTTGGCAAACTACGCTATTTTACTTTCACAATGTCTGCAATGCCCTTTGCAGCTAGCTCCAGATACGAACTCCGCAATTATGGCGCGTTTTATGCAATGACTCGTCTTTGTATTCTCGCAGCTGAAATTCAATCGCGGTGGCGAAGGTGTCGTTGCCATGCCATGGTAACAACACTTCCTGGATTAGCTAAATCCGACATAGTTTGAGTAAATGCTTGCAGTCTTATAATTCGTGACAGTAAGATCGAGAATTTCACCTAACGAAGCATTTTTCCCAATAGCTTCTAAACTCAATTATTGAGTCATTTCGTTGCGAGCGGGCAGAGCTAAAATCGTCGCCATGTTGGAATTTCAGATAATTTCTAGCTTTTAGCTGCGAGAATGCAAAGGCGAGTCGTTACATAAACGCGCCCTTAGGCTTTCTTGTCACTGTTGGATGTAGGCGTCTGCGTCGTGTCACAACTGCCATTGGCTGTCGTAACCTGCCGCGCGCAGTGGTATCCATGGTAACCATGCGCGATAAATAATGAATAATTTCTAATTAATTTTTTTTAAGTATTTGAACATTTCAAAGTGTTAATCAAGAGTCAAAAAGGCAATTTAGCGTGTAATACAAATAAAATTTTGAAGTTTTCATTGCGTCATTTGTGTACGATAAGTTGCACGTGTAAACAAGGTACGTCACTTCCGGCAAAATTTGGCATGACTTCCGATTGTGTGGTTTTGGCAGACGAAATGTCATTATGTTCTTCCATATCTTGATATTTCAGTTATTATTTAATATTATTCATTACTCTTGTGACTGTTTGAACATTTTTAAATATGGAGAAGATGTGTTGGAAAGGAAATACGGAAGATTTAGTGAAAGTCAACGATTGGAAATGTTGGACGAAGCTAGGAAAATGTTTTATTTTGGTTACGACAATTACATGAAGTATGCTTTTCCTAAAGACGAGCTAAATCCTATTCACTGTACGGGAAGAGGGCCTGATGTAGATAATCCGTGAGTATTGAGTGCTTAAAAATCGTTCCATTGAACGAAATTATTTTGGATGGATTTGGGGTCGTCGATTCACTTTTCTTCCAGTAGCTGGAGGGTGCGACGTGACGACATTAGAAAGTAGGACAGCTTTCCAGGCTGTGATTTATTCGGTAAAATGTTTAAATGGGAATCGATGGAATTTTTTGAGTTTGTGAAAGTCTTGACAGTTTTGTTGGTGAGATTTTTTTCCCTTGTGAATTGCAGTTGGGAGGCGACCGTGCAGACGTTTTAAAAGATCCCGTTTATACAAATAATAATTAATTGAACTTTAGCGCTAATGAAAGCGTACATTTTCGTTTTTTACTTTAAACCTACACATTTTCATTTCTGACCGAAACAATCCACTTCCAGCGCCCTTGTTCTACTTTAAAATGACAGTGATTCAAACACCATAAAGATTTATTAATTAAACCCTTCTACACGAACTTCTGGGGACACGAAACTATTTCCTAGACACGTGTAACTTTTTTTAATAATGTTATACCTTTATGGAAGTCTTCCACCTTACGTAATACTTGCACCTATGGCGTATGGAAAGAAAAGGTATCTCCACACCAATCTGCTTAATGTTGTGCTGGAATCGCATACATAAAATGGTAAGCTGAGCAACATTTTCCCATGCCGTTTTGGGGCAAAGGCTTAGTTTGGCCCTCATAAATTATTGAAACTTACTTTTTTTGGTGTCAGTCACTACCTTTGCTTGGTCCCCACTTTGGAGAAGTAGCCTTTACACAAATCGTGGTGCATTGCCTTTGTGCAGATGCCTTGCACCGTCAGGAAAAAGTCGCGGAAGGTGCCACTATTCTTTTCATGTTTCACGCCTACGACAATTTTTTTTCAAAATCGTATGGATGCAATGAGATCAAATCCACTGATCTTATTGTGAAATTGGCTAAAGTTCACTTTACCACAATTTTCTAAAAGCTCTGAATTCTGTTAGTACTTACCCTACACTCTAATTATATGGTCTCTTTTTTTTTTTGTGGGAGGCGCGGAACACAGTTTAAACCCCATCAGTACGTTACCACACTCAGTACATTTATACGGTGTTCGTTTTCGCTCGCGGGGCTGTGCACGGAAGCCCGTTCATGCCCCCGCGCTCTTGACCCCAGCTGATATTTTTTCCCGTAAACAGTTCAGATAAGTGGATTGTTATTGTCAGTTTAGTTTTGTTTTGTTGTTATTGTCGGTTAGGTTAGGCAGGTACCGGCTTCTGTTTGGCGTTTCACTTGACGGACATTGGCCCAGTTGATGCTTTCCTGCACGGCGCCGTCTGCCTCGAAAAAAAACAAGCGAACAAACAAGCGATTTTGCGTCTTTTTTTTTTTTCCGCCTTAAACCTCCTTTCCGCACCTTGGAATCAACTTTAATCTGCCTTACGATGACAATAAGGCAAGTCTTTTTTTTTTTTTCTTAAAATTTGGGGGTTTGTGGTAAACTAGATTTGTGCCGTGAAATTTGTTGAATGATTTCCCCGCAGGTCACTCGAATCTTGCGTATTTGTATTAAAATGTTAATGTTTCTTGTCGTTGAAATTTCATTGTAGCTTTGTATCAATGTGTTTTGTTTAGAATCGCTGGTATTGTGATTTTTCAATCTTATCTACAATCTGTTTGTAATTTTGATTTTAATACTCTGGTTTAACAACTGCCCTTGTAGGCTATGCTGCACAGCCTCATCAGCAACCCAGATGCAATTGAAATAAAGTTAAACGTTGGGAGTGGGGTCGTCAGGGTCACTGGACTTCCCCCTTCACAATAAAAAAAATGGCCAATAATAGGCGGAAGCCGCTTCCGAAATTTAGGGTAAAAGTGTCGCTAAGTTCCCGAATTCGTAGACAAAAGTATCCCTTAGAAAGGAAACATATGTGTTATTGCTTTGAAATATGGATCTTTTTCCTGTAGTCATTGCGCGCAAATACCTTTAGACATTAAAAAATTCGTTTTGCACACAGCAGGGCGGGGAAGAGATTCCTGAATCACGTCCCCCCCCCCCCCCTCATGCTGACGCATGACAGAAAATCGAACACCGTTAAGGTGGAAATTGTTGACTTAGGCTAAGTAAGACAGTATTACCCTCTTCCCCTCATCTTAAATAGCTGGTTGTCTGCATGTTCATTGTCACAGATAACGAATTTTGACTTGCATAAAAATCGGCCAATCAACGGAAAAAATTACACTTTTCCACACACTTCGAACCCACAGCAGCAAGTTCGTTTTAAATTTTCAGTGATTGGCGATCACCCTCTTCAGTAAAACATCACCACACTCACAAGTTCACTTCAGGGAAACAAAAAACTAATCCATTTGCATTTTAAATTCGCCCACGTGGGCTAGTTCGCTGCTACCACTGCCGTCACAGACAGTGGGCAAGCCAGTTACAACGAATATGTATCAGTAGTAGCATCGAACTAGCTCACATGCGTGAATTTTAAATGCAAATGCATTCATTTTTCGTTACTGTGATGTGACTGGTGATGTTTTTCTGAAGGTGATCGCCTATCATCGAAAATTTAAAATGAACTCGCTGCTCCGGATTCGAAGTGTGTGGTAAAGTGTAATTTTTTTCCCCTTGATGTCTTCAATTTACCACTGTAAATGCCGGTTGCTGGTATAATCGGCCAATGTCTAGTTTATCCGTAACAACCCTAATTTCGAAGAAAAACATTTTAACCTGCCTGAAACGAGATCATAAGGCTCTACAACTGGCTTTTCAAGAGCAGAAGGCAGTCGAAAAAACTTAACTTGGTCTGTAACTTGTTGTTTCCCACATGAAACTCGCATCTTACCTGTGAAATTCTCCCCAAGACTAATGACCTACCCTAACCTACAACAACATCCGCAACACGCAGTTTGTACTTTCATTAGCTATATAATTATTGGTCTAATACTTAAACATTTTCTGTAGAATCAACCGCCGTAGACTTCCAGCACTCATTCAATATCTCTGTGTTAGTTTAGGCTACTGATAATAATCGAAAATGAGCGCATGTAATGAGGAGAACATCGTGCACTTAGCTCCTCTGTTTGCAGAGTTTGATTATTGGCAAACTTACCCTGGCTGTGTGCGCACGTTCAAAGTGGTGTGAGCTTTCCAGCAAAGCCCCTTGAGATTCTCCAAATGCAAGGGATGTGTCAGTAGGCTTCGTCTGTCACAACAAGATCAAAACCACACTTGCTTCAGCAAGCTAAAAATTAGAATCTACTGACGAGCCCAAACTAGGTTGAAACTGTCTGCCAGCAGAAATCTGGGTGAAAGCAAGCTTGACTTTAAATGATATTCTTGCACACTAGAGAAACGTCACGTAAAAATCGTAGAGCAGCAAACTGACACTTATTTATTGCTTGCTGGAACTCCCGGGAACCCCGAAATAACGCCGAGGGTTAACTAACTTGTTCCAACAACATTCTACATTATAATACGACAAGTTTCGAAGGCAGTCTGAGACTTTTGTTGTACGTATAAGCAGGTAGGGTATGTGCATGAAAATTGGGTAAAATTTGAAAAAGTCTAAAAGTCTTAGCCTACATCTGCCTTGTTTGCAACAGGACATAAGACAAGCTAAACATTCTCAACTTGGCTCTTACTTTACAGTTGGTGTACTATATTGTGGCGGCCTTTAGTAATAGAAATTGATAATACTTTAAAATGGTTAAGGCTAGACATTCCGGAAGGCCGGTCTTGATGCAGCAATTGCTACAAAGTCGCAGATGTAGGCTATCAGTACACCTTTTGTTATTCCGGACGTTTTGGTAGACGTACAGATAGTTTGGAGACAAGTGCACTGTCCAATGGGTTATGCTTGCTCGCTTTGTCAAGGTCCCTGGGAGCCCTCACAGGGTGCAGTGGGGTTTACTTTTCCACCAATTAGTAAGATGGGATAAGGTTGTATGTAACAGGTTAGCCCAGGAGTGAGCCCCGCAGTAATTTGTTTTACTGTCATCCCAAATTGGTTTTAGAAGAAATTAGGGGGTGAACTACTTTAAACTTGGAATTTGACAAGACAGTACTCCGTTGTTTACATACATGTTACAAATCGGAACTTTTATTTTATATGGCTGATACCTATCTGTAGTTGCTTGGCCTATGCAGCGTTTTATTTTGTGTTGTTGGCTGAGATAGTGCTTTGAGTGACCTAGCTGTCCTGATTGGGGACTGGACGAGGGACTAAAGTAAATTCCCTGCCAGTCATTGCCGTCCAGGGCGGTGTAAAAAACTATCTAGCTCCTTCTACAGCCACGTGATTAGTTTTGTCACGGCCCCTACCATGTTGAATACCCCGAATTTGTTGGGGTAACCTATGATTCAAAAACAATCCAGTAAGGTTCTAATTAAACCTGTTTCTCTAATTACACAAACATTAGTTTGCCTCAGGGGCTTTTGGTTCAGCAGAATTAGCTCATAAAAATAGTTATGCTATGCAATTTTTTTTGGACAATTCCAGTTTTGAGGAAGTTGGGGTGCTGTGCTGGATAATAGGGATGGTCGATAACTGAAACCGAAACTGAATTTTCGGTTTTTACTGAAAACCGAAACCGATTCGGATTTTGCATCGATTTTTCGTACGGTATTCGAAAAGTCAAAGATTGATTTATTGTTTTGATTTTTTTTTTATAATTATCATTTACTACGCAGTACTCCTAGTCATTAAAAAAATAGTAGAGGAAAATGGTGTTACTATGACGTTGACGCAGGAGCGAGTTAGAAGCTAGTAATACTACTGTTATAGTAAAAAAATATAGTATATATCTGGTTGGGGTGGAGGAGGGTGGTAAAACCGATACCGAAACCAAAACCACGACTTTGTGAGCTTGAAAACTGAAACCGGAACCGAAATCAAAAAACTTTACCCGACCCATTTCTACTGGATAAATGGGTGGTTATGTGTCTAAACTATTTTGTGATTATGCTTTTCAGCTCCAACATTAACATCAATGACGTCTTGGGAGACTACTGCCTGACGTTAATCGACTCCTTGGATACTCTTGCTGTGAGTACTTGATTAACAGAGTATGATGAAACAAACTTGGGCTTGAACAAGCAGCTGCTTTTGTTCCCACATTTGATCATGAATCACTTAATTATGCCGTAAACATGCCAACAGCACTGCTTCGTTTAAGAAAACATCTGCCGTCATTTCGTTACGGGGTAAATTACTATCATGGCTTTTTTTCTTTTAAGGAAAAGACGTTTTGTTAGTTTTTCTTTCCATTGAAATCCAACAGTTTTAGGCGTGTGGTTCATTTTAATAAAGAAAGGAGCTACTCCCTTCCATTCATTGCCATAGTATCTCAATTATAGTTCTCAGGGCCATAACTATCTTATTTTGGTGGTGGGGGCAAACCGCCCCCGCCAGAATTATAGTTCCTGTAATCTGAGGATCCTCTTTGTATTTATTTTTAGTGAAGAGGCTCCCGTAAATTGGAGGTTTTTTTTTGGTAAAGAGGTGTGTTTCAATATGGGTATTGTTGATACCCTATTGACGTTTTCGTTGATTCTGATAGTAGTTTCACTGATTCTATAATTTTGCATTTTGGCTCCTCAGGGCTGTTGCCAGTAGCGGCAACTTCCTCCCCCCCCCCCCCCCATTTGTACTGCGGCGCTAATAGTGCTTTGTTCCTATTGTACGGTTCCTAGTAGTTTGGTAAATGTCCCGGGCAGGGTAGAGTGTATAGATAATGCCTCTCTTTCTCTGTCAACAGTAAATATTTGATCAAAACTTAAGCTTCATCTAAACAAAAGGCTCACTATAACAATGATGAATCAATGGCTTAAAACAACTGATAGGTCAGATTAGGAGTATAAATTAATTTTAAGCTAGATTAGTATTGTCAGGGCAAGTTTTATTTTTAATCAAGCATTCCATTTTAATACGCGTTGTAGTTAGGCGCACAGCTAATAACACATGGTTTTGTGTTACAAGAAGAGGGCCATTGGGCTGAAGCTTTATCCATGGTTAAAGTTTCTTGTAACAAACTGGAAACAGTTTGAATCGGACGCAGAAAACGTTCTTCAACTTCATATAATACCCGTCCACGTGTATTTCGGCAATTTACAAAAGTGTTGCCGCTGTCACTGCTGTGGTTAAGAGATGCTATTGATGCTGTTATCTTCCATTTATTTGTCAGCGCGATGCTATGCCGCTTTTATGAGACCGACACATTTCCACCTCTGGTGGCGTTGATGGAACCAAATAGTATTTTACCCCACATCTTTCTCGGCTATTATTACTGCTTTTACGGTAAATGATTTTCTTTAAGGTTCCAATTGACCCATTTCTCATCTGTGGTTAATTTTCTTATTTTGTTCCAGATAATGGGCAACACTAGTGAATTTAAGCGAGCCATTAAACTTGTCTTGGAAACTGTGTCATTTGAAAAAGATAGCACAGTGCAAGTATTTGAAGCCAATATTAGGTAACTTTAAAGACTTAAAAAGTTCATTGTTCTTTAGAGGTGTTTCAGCTTTGGAGTTGATTTTACGTATGAATGTTTCCAACCTTTGAAGTGTGTTTAGTGTAGCTTGAATGTATACATTTACTTGGCTATTTATAACAGGTAAAATTATTACACGTGAATCGCTGTATCTATTACAGGAGAAGGGTAAACAAAGTAGCACCGCAGCAAATATTGTGCATCTAAAATAGCAATTGTATACCGATTTGATTTTTGCTTTTGTATTATTGTGTTTATAGATGGTATTCAAAACACATATGTTAGAGATGCTTGCTTCCATGTTAGCTTTCCTGTGTGGCTCAGTTTTGCAACAGTAACTCAAACTTCTGATTCATCTTTCCTGATTTTGCTCTGTATGAGGCAGTTTAACTACATTCACTTAAACTGCTGTAAATGTTGTAAAAGCTATTACATGTGGATTACAAGAAAATATTGAAAGGCTCTGTCCTTTTAATAAATTTACAAATAATGATAAGGCTGCAATTTGAAGAGTCCTAAATATTTACTAGATGAGTGAATGCACTGGATGTATAACAATAGCACAGGATGTACATAAAGTATATGGCCTTGTATTGTAATCTAGGGTACTACAATAGTAAACACGGTAAACACAATGACACGATACTGAAAATCATATCAGTGTATTGAGTGCCAGTTTTGGTGTTTGGTTTTAGCTGTTGTGCCTTTGTGTTTAACTGTCTTCTATGCTTACAGGTTACTTAAAGAAAAAAACTGCTGTGACATACAAAATTTCATTACAAAGCCATGCCTTCTATACTGTGTCCAGCACTATTGTATGTACATCAAAGGTCTCATCACCCATTTAGTCATTCTAATTGTAGACTTCAAAATGATGCAGCTTGTGAATTCCGTAGCAGGTGTTCTGAATACCATCTGCAATTGTTCAAGCCGTCAAAGTATGGGGAATTTTCAACTGAGGTTTAATGCTGAGTTAACATTGTACTCGCATGCTAAATTCCCACTTCGACCCTAAGAATGTGTGCCTTGCTATAACCTTTCCCCGTGTTGTATATGCTTCCAACTATTGTCAAATCAAAAGCAGTGAAGGAATAACAAATATGTATCAGTATAGTAAAGTCAGGGGTGTACTGATGCAAGCTTGCTTGTTTATAGTCGCAGCGTTGCAGGCATTTGTATTGTGGTATTTATTTGAGCCTTATAGAGATTGGTGCGTGCATAACGGGCATCTGAGTACTGTAAATGAAGCAAAACACTTAATAACGCAGTAATTATATGAAAAAAAAAAGCCACAAAGCGCACTTTTAAAAAACACTAAAAATCTTCGAACTAGATCAAGCTCATTCTGTTACATTCTGTTAAATTTTTAAGTTGGAGGGAAATAGATGCGAGTAAGCAAGGATGTAGTAAAGTGAAGTGATGAAAATAACGAATGGTGTGTACAGTAGTCTTATCCTGAATGCAAGTGCAGTGTTCTTCTCATTTCGTTTGATGCCCAGCGTGGTCTCATATAGTGCCTGTCAGCTCCTCAACACATGCACATCAACCATGGCTGCTTGTCAGGTTTGTTTATCACTGCGTAACCCATGTCAAGTCTGTACACACCAAAGCTTTCCCTAGACACAAATTGACATCAGATGAGCCAAATGTCTACCCCCTACCCCCACCCTATTTTTCTCAGTTTTGTTTAACTTTTATTCATTTTGTTTGTAAATCACCATTTAACGTTTTTGTGCCTCTTTTTAGACTCCTCGGTGCCTTACTCTCTGCTCATCTCCTAATTATCGATGAAAGTAAACCTTTTGGGGATTTAGTGCCTCAGGATTACAACAATGAGCTTTTGGACTTGGCTCATGATTTAGCTACTCGTTTGTTACCTGCATTTGAAAATACAAATACAGGAATCCCATTTCCTCGGGTAAGTAGAGAAAATTGTCATCTAAGTAGGTGATCCAACATTATGAGTATTCCTAACCTTAAAAAAGGCCCAACGCTTGTTAACTTGTGTTGTACATAAATGCCGTCATGCAAGCGTCATCCAGTGTGCCTAAATTTGGTGGACAAGCCTTCTAAAGCTGCACACTGATTTTAGCAAGGCTCAGTGGGAAGCATTGTATTTAAAATGAATATGGGCATTATCTCCTACAAGTCCAGAGATAATTTACGGAAATGCACCTTCACCTTGTCAGTGTATACATATCAGTGCCAAACTTTGCACCATTAGATTCTAAAGATTCTCTTCCTGCAAATTCAGTTAGGGTTTCCAAACCCGGCCCCATATACCAACCCCGGGTTTTCGGATTTGAAAAATGTAAAACCCGGGTTTTACACAAAATGGAACAAGATGCAACTCGAGTTCACGTATCACCTCAGAAAATTGCTAATACTATATTTAAAAAAATTGAAGTAAACTTGTAACATTTATTAACTTTTTACCCACTTTGTGAAAATTTCTTAAACTTCTTAAACAAATTATTTCATTTAAAATTAACTTGCGTCAACTCCAGCAATGACTAAATGTTCACATTTGCATAATAACATAGCTACCAGCTGATCTGTATACAACTCGAACAGGAAATAACAAAGCAACAATGCTGGTTTCTATAGCTATGGATGAATGAAGAGGCTTTCCTGCTTGCCTTAGTACCATCACTGGCCAATGGCCACGGTGGCGTATCGTAGCTACTCTCATCACACGTGTCTGTTAACTAAATAATTATTATGTACTGAATATGCGTAAATAATGGAGCAATAAATAGAGGTGAAAGTTGAAATAGAAATAAAATTGATAATCCTGGGTTTTTCGGGTTTAATATTACGGTTAAGCCTCTATTTCACCATAGTATTAAACCTGAAACACCCGGGGTTTTGGCTCTGCTAAACCTAAGGTTTTCGGGTTTATAAATCGTCCAGGTACCCGGGTTGAAAACCCTAACTTCAGTGCAGCCTATTAATTGTCATATTGAATGCCTTTTACTTACTGCTTTCTGTAGCTGAATATGATTCCCAAGGAATCGTACATAGCAAGTGTTGAATTTCCTTGATTAAGCGATGTATCTTAAAAGAGTGCTGACGATTAATTCACTTTGAATTTTGCATATTATTTTACTTTATAATGGCTTCTCAAATTTTAAATAAAATAACTGCACAGTGTTTTCTACAGTCCCCTAACCTGGTAACCACACTTTTTATTTTAAATTTCTAGCATAAATTGTATTGCATGTACCTTGCCATGGTGTAGAATTCATAGTGGCTTCGTAGTCACACGGTGATAAAAGACAAATAATATTAAAAATTAAAATTCTCAGCGTAAATTTTCAGTAAACCATCGTATGGTATTTTGAAACACAGCAACGGACTGGAACAGTTAATTGATTGGTGGTACGGCGACGTCACTTCTGGTTTTCAAATGCAATCGCAACCATCCTCTTTCAAACGTCTCTACCACCGTAGATTGGCAGTTCAGCTGAAGGAGCATTTAAAAGACACCCGGAAAGGAGTCCCGTTCAATGGAATTGCCCAACATCAAAAAGAAAACCAGACACCAAATTGCTTGGGACCAAGCATTCATTCTCGTACATTCCAACTCCAAACAAGGAGGGCATCACCGGGCGCTCAAATCCTTTGCCATCAAGAGATTTTACCACAACCAGGTGCCTCTTATGAATATGGAAAAGCCTGCTTATGATTTCGTAAAAAATCTCCTCAGCCCCGACTTGACTTCTAGGCTTGATGAGCGATGGAAGCTATGTAACTCCAACAAGATGCTCCCCACTGAGTCCTCGAGATCACAGTGGTAGACGTTCGAAAGAAGACGGTTTCGATTGCAAACAGTGCTCGATATGACAGTTTAAAGCCGCCGCGTCTATTGTTTCGGGGGAAGGGGGACCCATAAAATTCAAGTAGTTTTTTAACGTTTCTGGAGTAAGTGTGACTCTTTCTTTTATAGTCTAACCAATCTATTAACTGTTTCAGTCTGTTGTTTGTGTTTGAAAATAGCTAGCGAAATCTTGCCGAAACTTTTTTTGCTGTGGGGGTATGTTCTTAATGTAATTAAATTGTCTCTTTTAAAGGTGAATCTACGCTGGGGTGTTCCTGATGACTGTGCTACAGAAACATGCACAGCAGGCTCAGGTTCTCTACAGCTAGAGTTTGGAGTCCTCAGTCGACTTCTAGGTGATCCAGTATTTGAAGGAGTGGCACGGAGGGCTAACAAAGCTCTTTGGAGGCATAGGTCATGTCGTACTGGCTTACTAGGTAAAAGTGTTACGTATGTTACACCATTAAATTTTTGACTTATCAACACATGTGTTGACTATTCAGTTTTCGTTTTACACCGGCATGGTATCGGCATCGGCACAATATCTGCTTATGACCAAAAGTACTGGTACTGACATCAGAATCGGGTAAACGGGCACCAATATCGAACCGGTATCGGGGAAAGTGGCACTGGCACAGCCTTATTCGATTCATTTCTCAATATTTCTTTCTGACTCATCCCTTAGGCGTCAGGCCACCACTCAGTAGTGTTGTACAGATGGTGCCAAATAGTTACCCTCTTTTCCACATACGTGACGTCACGCATCGACGTCACCTGTTCTTTTCCTGCTGCATTGTTCCTTTTGCCGCAGTTATGTTTCATCCCTCCATTCCTTCTGCCCTCATAAGTGAATCATGCCTTGACTTCTTTTCTCAATGTTGTTTCTGAGTCGTCGCTTTTAGGTGATAGGCTACCATGCAACAAACTGTACATAGGGTACTAAAAATATTTCCCTGTTTTTTTTCATATGTGTGATGTCACACATGGACATTACTTCCTGCTAATCTACTTCTGTCCTGTCGCTATTATTATGTGGGTGGTTTTGCTCCTATTGCAAACCAAAAGTTGATGCTCGTTGGTAACACTTGAGTTGGGACATTTGAGTGCCTTTCCGTAAATTTATTTTTGAATGGTGCGGGTAGCATGCATGAAATGAAATGTTGATTATAATTGTGAAGAAAAACCACTAAACAAAGGCTACAGTGCTGAAGGATTGCAATACTGATTCCAGGGTTCCAAGATCAATACAGACCAGTCGTTTCTAGTTTTTTACACCTAGTAATGCAGGGGTCAGAAAATGGTGCCTGGTCTTATATCTTCCATTGAAAATTTATGCATGTTTTAGTGATTTCTTCTGAGTCATGGAGCACCCTCCGTCGCACCAATCCCTGCCCCAAATCCGACGAAAAACTGAAGGACACCACATGAAAGCAGACCTTTCCAACATCATTAAAAAGATTTTAATCCACCTTTTCAGATACATGTCCATAAGCAAGTTCAGAAAACGAATTATGGTTTATTTAACTCCCATCATCGATTTTTGCCAAAATAACCGCATAAACCCATGGGAGTTTAATACACGATTTACGGTAATTGCAGTTTGCAATATAGGTGCCAAGAAACTTTAAAAAGGGGAGGGGGGGGGGGGGAGGGGGCATCGGTGGATAAAGAAGAAGGACCAACTTTCATAAAGTCAAGATATAACTTTATATCCTCGCAAATTTTCGACGAACACGCATATAACAATCAGCATTTTCGACGAACACATGTTTTACAGTGATTTCTGCAACGTAAGATGAATGCTCATAGTAAGCGGTGTGACGTTTTCAGAGAGAAAATTTGGGGCATAGGGCTGATGCCATGAGGCACAGTTCAGCGATGCGTTTGCTGTCAGTTGGGAGGTTCTTCTAAACATGTCTTTGTACCATCGTGTTCATTACTGAACCACTACATTGACATGTTGTTCAACGATCGAGTGCGTCGAGCAGTAGTGGGTACACCGGCTTGGTGAAGCACAGGGCGGTTTGTCTGGCCTTAAGCCCTAACCAGTGGAAGACCATACCACCTATGGTGTTTTGGGGCTACGCTTTGGAACCCGTACGAAGCTACGCCAGCAGCTGACTATTGGGGCCCTGTCTAGTCTTGGGCGTAGGAACTAGTTGATGTGGGTGCATGGATATACCACCAAGGGACGCTATGGGCATAAAGGTACGATGTCTATAGTTGGTGCACTGCTTAGTAATCTGTCCCAATAGGGTAACACAGTGAGGAGGACTCTGTGAAGTAGAAATGGAAGGTTCTACCAGGTAACTTGTTCTCGCAAGGAGAATCTAAGTTCTACGAGTAGAATCAGACGAAACTGTTACAAATCAGTGCCGTCCCACCGCCCTGCACGACATCGGTCTTTCACCACAAGAAAAGATAAGATCCAATCTTGTAACACAGTTTTGTCAGTTTTGTTTTCTCTGATAGAATCTTCCATTTTTTTTATCAAAATAAGTTTTTGTTTTCAAAATGTATTCAAGTATTAATAATTTTGATAGTTTAGTGTTACTAGCCTTGAAATTGTTTTTAAGTTGGCTTTGAATGTGCTTGGAAAAAAACTGTACATGGCTTTTTTTTTTTAATTGACAAGCCCTTGGAAATTGATAGGCAATATTCAAAGTTTTGAGACGCTAAAGTTTAT
Source organism: Lithobius niger (assembly GCA_023313725.1). Lineage (NCBI taxonomy): Eukaryota > Metazoa > Arthropoda > Chilopoda > Lithobiomorpha > Lithobiidae > Lithobius > Lithobius niger. The sequence continues at coordinate 52,389 of JAHWFP010129250.1, read as the reverse complement.
GTTGCTTTGGGGTCGTCGAGCAAGCGGCAACTTCAAATTCCACGGGACCAATGCAAGGAAGAGCCGATGTAGTAATTTCAAAGCAACTCGCATTGCCATAGTGCCTGAAAAGACAAGCAAACCACTTGGTTGAAAATTTGAAGCTGGATCACCTTTGTTTCAAAAACTTTGAATATTGCGTATCAATTTCATATTTGTATTGTGTGCAAGCTTGATGTAATATGAATTGTATATGCTTTGACTGCGTGACTGTTGTAATATATTGTCATTACAATTTGATTTCAGGCAATGTTATAAATATTCAAACGGGTAAATGGATTGGGAAGCTCAGCGGTTTAGGGGCCGGTTTAGATTCTTTCTATGAATATCTTATAAAGGTAAGGCCTGCAAAAGTATGGACCATGCAGGGACACATGTTTGTAATTGCAGAATTCCTGCCGTTTCGTTTATTTGACATTTAATTGCTCTCCTGAATAGCTACCAAAGAGTCAAAGTATGGGTTATCACAGGAGTTCAATAGGCAAAATTATTACCGCAGAATATTTGGAAAAAATAACGTTTCTTCAGTGATTGTTTCAAATTCCACAACACAAAGTTAAGGATAACGCTGAACCATTGAAGCTATACTTTCTTACTGTTGTAGAAAATCAGACATGAGGTACAATCACTGCTGAATTACTTATGTTGAAATTATTATTAAATACAAAATTTTCAAAAATAACTTGTGCTGCAAATAGTTTTCTTTCCCTGGTTCAGTTTTTTAAGCTAATTCAGTCGAAAAATACACAATTTTTGGATTTTTCTGAAAAAATTAATCTTTTTTTATTCGCTGCAAAATGTGTTGTGGAAATCGTGATGAATTCTTTTGTGGGAAAACACTGGTTCCTGTTACAAGATGCCTTATTTTTTTGATAGTGCCCTAAGTATGATTTAAAGTAACCATTATGGTAATTAGCATATTTTGTAAATCTGTCCAGTCTTGATACCCACAATTTTTAGTTCTATGGCATTGTAAGTTGGCCAATCTAACAATGGGCTTTATTTAGGTTTTTGGTAAACAATTTCAGCACGATTTAAGCTACAGATGTGAATTAGCAGTTTCCAAAACTTCTCAAAAAAACGATAAACTCTTTCAAGAATTGCATTCCGTCTTCATTTTGTTTTGTACAGAACTAACAAAACCAAGCAAAAATTAAGTCTTATAAGTCAACTTATAGAAAAAAATAATAACTTTCACACACTTACAGTAAGAGAATGAAACCTGCATCACTTTTATTTTGATAAGATGTTTGTGTCATGTTTTTAGTTTTACTAGAATTGACTGAAGTTTTTGGTCTGATCGGTAAACTGGCACTTTATCTGAAATGACGTTGCAGAGCTGCATTTGAGAAAGCCCGTATTAATATCGGTTATTTTTTGTCGAAATTGTCAAAATATTGTAGCCTATTTGGCAGACAGCTTGAGCCACCAATCCGATAAATCGTTATCAAACAGCTTTAATAATGCGAGATTGCGGTCGTCAGTAAAGCATCTTTCTCTTTCTTTTATTTTTTTTTGCAGTCGTACATAGTTTTTGGAGAAGAGGATGATTACAGAATGTTCAATGAAACGTATCATATTATCAAGCAATACATGAGAAGAGGGTAAGGAATTACTCGTAAAACAATATCCAACCTTTTTGGTTTTACCTATTAACGCTGTTAGATGACGGTAGACTATAGAAGTGTGTAGATTCCGCCCTCTTTTCAATATTTTCATTCCCAAGACGAAACGTGGACTGAAAATAAGTCAGGATCGACTTCTATCCCCAGTTTATTTCTACACTTAACGTTATTCACTAGAAGTGATGCCAGAGGGTGCATCACTGCAAAAAAATACACTATGAGCAGTCAACGTGTTTAAACAGGATGGAAAGCCAAATGGGTTCGAGAACGGTTAAATAAATACGGATGCAAACCTATTTACGTTGTGTTTTGGACTTACATGTCAGACTGCCCGAGCGGGAAATTGAACCAATTGTTCCATGAACTTTGAAGCCAATTCAGTGAGTTATCTGAAGACCCAACTGGTCAGATGATGACAATTGATTTTTTTTTTATTTCTGTAGACGGTCGCACACTGGATTTGACAGCATTGCCCGGATGCTACAACTGGAGTGCGTGGATTTACTAAGTCCAACTCAAACGGTTTAACCCTTTAAGGACTGCGTTTGCGCTGAGGTCTCGTAACGAACTTGTAGAAAAAAAATTCATAGCGTCTCACTCACTTGAAGTAAGGGAATGAAACCTGTGGCATTTTTTCCTTATGATCTGGCTTTCATATCCCAGTTTAAATTGTACTGTAATTGGCTGGAAGTTTTCAATCTGACCTTTAGAAGAGCTGTAAACAATGATTATATAGCGGGCGCATTTGGGCGCACTCCTTCTTAAAGGATTAATCTTTGGTTGCGTCAATGTTAGTTTGGGTAGTCAAGTTTCTACTGAAGGCGACAGTTCTGGTGTTAAAGGGATGGGATAAAAAGTACGAAAAATAAGTGATGCCATCTATGCTCGAATAGATGAACTACATAAACACATTTTTAACATGCAGGTTGTCAACTCAATAGATGGTACCATACATTTCTGTATGTTTCGTTAAATATTTGTCATTTTCACTTGCACTGTTACAGGGGTCGAACACCCAAATTGTGATCTGGGTGCAAATTTGCATCGAACATTGGTTAAGTGCAAAAAAAAGTCTTGGGGTGCAAAACAAAAAATGTAAACCAACGCTATAGTCTCCAAGTTAACCACTGAAAATTGTAACATTCACCACCACAGTATTGTGCTGGTGTGCTTCACTTTGCTTTAAATTAACTAAACTATTCAACAGAAGACCTACACCCATAGTTTAAACAAATGTAATACTGTAAATCGCCTATTAAATCCCCACGGGCCTCGAAAACGTGATAATAAAGGGAAGGGGCGTTAAGAAAAGCTACTACAAGATTTCTGGCCGTAAGGTATTTTTTTTGGGGGGGGGGGGGGGGGGGGGGGGTGAGCATTAGCAAAGCCAGGGCATTTAATAGACGATTTACAGTACTAAATAGAGTTTTAAGTTCTTTTGAAGGAAGAGTGCCCTTGGAAAAGCTAATTCGAAACCACTTAAAATGCGTTAAACAGCATCTTTCTATCTTGTGCAGTTTAAAAGTTATGAAAAATTTAAATTTGGCATTCAGTTTTGCACTCCAAGAGCTGCATCAGGAGTGAAAAGTGAGATGTTGGAGTGCAGTTTGCTCCTGTCCTAATCCGAATATTCCGACCCCTGCTGTTAAATAGATAGGTTTCATATTTATAAAAAGAAAGTACCAGTTAAACCAAAGTCTTGATTTCACCTGTATTGCATTCACATTTTTTCCTGGAATTGATGTTAAAAAAAAGGTTCAAAATTGCAGTGCAACCGTCTTGAGTCTTAATGGGCAACCGTCTTGAGTCTTAAAATTCTTTTAGAATTAAGAAATTGCATAGGACATCTAAAAAATACTGCCTATTTGATTTTGCAGACGGCCCAATTGTAATCACGGCACGGGAGAGCATCCCTTATATGTGAATGTTGACATGAACACTGGTTTTACTCATACTCCTTGGATTGATTCCTTGCAAGCTGCCTTCGCTGGTGTACAGGTATGTTTGTGTGTTGCCCATATCTGGAATTGGTTTGGTGATGACAACATACTTCTCATGCCATTAAGAAATTCAGGATTTTCACTACTATCCAAACTAACCTTTAGTTTTAGCTTTAAATAGTTTTTTTTAAATGCTCAAAGACCATAAAGATTCACTAAGAGGTTTTCATTGCTCCCCACCAGGTAGCGTTGCATGCTAACTACCAGCATGTACAATGCCTCTTCCCATCACTTTTCATTTGAGCATTCGACCTGGTAGGCATATGCTTGCTGTCTGCCTAGATTTTCGAAAAAATGTCTCAAGACCTTTACAAAAATGTTCATGTCCGCTGACACTGATTCGTGTACGAACCAAAAAACCGCCGGGGGGACCGGCACCCGTGGTGTCGAAAATGTCGCTGCTGCTACTTTCTTGACGACCCCTGTGAAATTTGTGCTTCTCATTTTGCCAAGAAAATCAAGGCTATTCTGCGCACGTGGAAGAATACGGACCAGAAACGGCTTTCTACTCCGTGTCGTCTTGCTAGTCCTGCATCATCAGTGGAAGGGTGGGGGTAGATATTAACATATTAATGGTTCCAACCTTTAGAAAACAGAGTAGCGTAACATAGAGCATCTCAGATTGCTCAGTCCTTTTTGCTGGCACACAACAATTTGCATCATTTACGGACGTGACAGTCACTCCATCTTCACATCTCGGATTCTACACAACAAACGAGAGCACGTGACCATGTGTCTTGTGCTGCAGCATTGTTCGCTTGCACTGAAGTCAGGACGTGTCCTTGTTGGCTGCGTCCATTTCCCAACAATCAGGTTCTGTGAGTATTTCGGCAAATATTTGTCTCCGTTTTTGCCCCCCCCCCCCTCCCCCGTGCCTATTGTTTCTGATGTTGTAACCGGTTACGACCCCAAACTAAATGTTGCGGCGCTTGCAAAGTTGTCTTTTTTATGCGCATGCTTTGCCTGGTTAGCTTCTGACCCATACACCACCTAACCCTAACATTTCTGTAGGTGTATCAAACTTCATAGGTGCCACCATGGGCACTGTGTTGGGTGAACGCCAGGCTTTTAGGGAGAATTTCAACGTGGTGAGAAATATCGTTTGTGACGAGTTTGCGGAACAAGACGCCACTTAGGCCAAGATGGCGGCTGCTGTTGTTTTGTCTGCGGTCGTTGTTCCGGGATCCCCACATCACCAGATCCCCTGCCTGCGTCAATGTCTTTGGTGATAGTCTGCAGCTTCGGTTAGCCCCGTCATCAGTGTTGATGTGCCTTTGATCATGGATCCCCATAGGACAACGAGAGTTCGTCAGGATCGCTATCCAAGAAAGTCAAGTAGTCGTTGTCTGCTTCAAAGAAGCGCTCCAAGCGTAATCATGACTCTGTATCCAAACCTATTGCACTTTTAAATGATAGGGCTAAGAAATGTAAACGGAGTGAAATATTGACTCCTCAGGTCGTTGCCAGTTGTGATCTAATTGTAACAGATTCCGCTGGCTGCGTCCATGGCCAAGTATGTGAGGAGAATGTCTTTGAACCATTTGGTTATGTTAGTGGAGAAGTGCGACGGGTCAAGGTGTCGGGATCAGCTGTAGCGAACACTGATGTTTCGCTTTCTAGCCATCGCCCATCCCCTTCGGGGTGTTTGGGTGAGGTTTGTGGTATATGCATAGCGATCCAAGTGTATCCGTAGGGAGCCTACTTCGGCGGCGATCTCTGGGAAGAGGGTCACACTATTGGTGCAGCCGTAGTTCACCTCGGATGTGAAATCACGTCGGGGATCTATTGCCGGCTAAGACTATTACGAGTGTTGAACAATTAAAGTGGACCTGATGCCACCCTTCCTTCTGTTGACTCTGCTTCAAGGCCCCTGTTCACCTTCTACCTCGGTCTCCGGTTTTGTTTCGCAAGGCGTTGGACTTGGCTGCTCTGACAAGAAGGATGTACAGAGATTTCAGTGGGCGACCCCCTTACCATCTCACGACCCGAAGAAACCAAATTTGTTCTTCACTGCCACAAATCTTGATGCCCTCAAACATGCCCAAATGTCCTTGAACGTTTCCTTTCGGAAGGGTTCCTTTCATCCGTGCTACGGCAACTCCCTTCTCCCAACCAGTCAGGTCGGGATAAGGGTGGGGGGGGGAGGGGATATTTCATCGGTCATCTCAAAGTGGTTCAGACCCTCTCTGCAATAACACTACGAGGACAATGGACAAGGTCCTGGACAATGGACAAGGTCCTGGATAATGGACAAGGTCCTGGACATCAGAAGTTTCGAAGGGGGAATGGTCGTGGACGGGGTAGCGGGTCTCTCCATCCCCGCTCCTGACTCTATAGGAGGAATCCCTGCTCTCATTCGTTGACTAGTGGGGGGCAGGCTCAGGCATCATGTAGCTGCTTGGCGAAACATCACCACGGTCCACGGATGCCTTTGTACTTTCTGTTATCACCCGCAGTTACATTCCCCTATTCACGTCTCGTCCGTTTTTCCCGATGGGTACACCACCTTGGCTCTAGAACCGTCCACCAATAAAGTTGCTAGAAGACAAAGTCCTGAATCTTTTAGACATGGGAGTGATTTGTCGGTCACCAGAAGCCTCCCCAGGATTCTACAGTCCTGCGCGGGTTATCCAGAACAAGAACGGCTGGACATGTACGATCTTCAACCTGAGACTTTTAATTCGTTCCTTATTACCAAACACTTCAAGATGGAGACATTGGCCTCAGTGTGCAAATCCCTGGTTTAGGACAAATTCACATTGTCTATCGACCTGGAGGATACTTACCTGCACGTTCCGTTTCCCCGATCCATATACCACCTGTTCCGTTTCGTCTCCAGCGGCCTGACATGCCCCCTTCGGCCTGGAGACAGCACCCCACATCTTTACATCAGTGCTCCGCCCCGTGGTAGCCTTCCTTCACAACAAAAGGTTCCGGTGTCACATTTACCCAGATAATTGGCTACAACAGGTCTGTACTCGCTTCTCCTGCAAGAGCTTCACTTCTGCTTGTCACTGTTTGCAGATATGGGACTGGTGAGTTAGCTTATTGAAGTCTGGCTTCCTGCCGGCGCCCATATGGATGATTTCACGACATCAGGTGTCTGGTCAACTGCAAAGAAGGCCCTTGCTATCAATACGCTGGGGCTCCGGGCCTTCTTCCTAGCGGTTTGAGAGTGGTCAACTGTACTGTTTTGGAAAGTGGTTATTGTTATGTCCGATAACACCACGTCGAACGCGGGGCAAACAGCGTCTCACTCGTGGACGAGGCGTCTTCCCTTTCCTCCATGTTCCTTCACTTTTTCGTGATGTTGCTTCCCAAATATATCTCGGGGGGAAACTCCATGTAGTTGCCGATGAGTTGTCACGTTCGAATATGGTTCCTTGAATGGAATGAAAACTGTCTCCGAATATCAGCAAGGCAGTATTCCTGAAAACGGGTTCACCTTGCATCGACTTTTTTGCCACAAGACACAATCATCACCTCCGGGTATTTATATCCCCCTTGCCGGATCACTGGCTTACGGCACAGACTGTCTCAATCTGGATTGGAACGGCATGTTTGCTTACGCGTTTCCCCCGTTGTTCTTCCTTGCGAGGGTCTCAGCCAAGATTCGCCAGTCCAAGGGAAGATTCCTCTTCGTAGCCCCAGTGTGGCCCGATGCACCATGGTACGCGTATCTTCTGGAACTGCCCAAGGAAGATTTGGTCAGCTTTCCTCCATCCCCAAACTTTCTGACACAACACCAAAGCAGGACCCTGCACTCCAATCCAACGTGTCTTCATCTTTACATGTATAACTTTGACCCTGAATTTGCATGCTGCTGGTTTTCGTCGCCCGTGACCCTATGCCTTCTCCAACGCCATAGGATGTAGACGGTTTAACAATTGGGGGCCCGTTCGCACTCCTGGTGCGCTGAACATTCTGTCGATCCCTGCAACCCATTTGTTTCTTTCTTGGCCACCTTTTTGGACTTCCTCTTTCTAGCCGGCTTATCACCCATTGCCATCAAGGGGTAACGTTCTGGCATGCCTTGGTACCTCTGAAGCCAGCAACAGCAGGGTGATTTCTCATCTGGTGCATACCTTTGACAACACTGAGGTGATTTGTGGCGTGTAACCATAAAACTAGCAGGAATGGGGCGCAGGTTTTTGGTGCTGTGTCTCCTACGCCATGATCATTGCAGGTCTTTAGAGGTAGTTGACTGTAGCTTCCTACATTCGTAGGACAGAGGGATTAAGAGACCGGGTTTCCAGTCATCTGGTGGTCGGCCAAGTGCATTGTTCCTCTCAAATGCGTCAGCATTACCCTGTTAGTACCCAAGCGGTGGCACGTTGGTTGCACGAACTGTTGAACGCTACTGTATTAGACGCGAGGGTTTTCCGACGCAGCTCTGTACTGTTGGCGTGGACGTCGGCAACTACAGGGTGCAGAGTTTCCGCATCACAGGTCGTGGTCTTCCTCGACAGTGTTCGCCACATTTTACCAACGGGAACTGCTATCTGGTTCGGTGCTATGGTGGCTGCTGGCACAGGGCCGTGTTTGGGACTTAAGATAGGTGGCTGACAGCGCTACGTTTACTAACAAGGTGGCTGGCAGCGCTACGTTTACTAACAAGGTGGCTGACAGCGCTACGTTTACTAATAAGGTGGCTGGCAGTGCCACATTTACTAATCTGTCCCATAAGTAATGTAGTGAGGAGGATTTTGCGAAGTAGAAATGAAATCTTGATTTCTCGGCCAGCCTCAAAAGACAGTGGTGTATAGACGCAAGGTGAAAAGGGAGGAAGAACCGGAAGTGACATGAGTTTTGCGTAAAAGGTATAAATGTACACAAAGTGGTAAGCTAAAAATGTGTCGCGTGCAAGGAAGTGTTATATAAGTAACAGTTCGTCTGCTTCTACTGTGAGAACTTTGATTCTTCTGCTAGAACAAGTTGTCTTGTAGAATCTTCGTTTGTCCAGCACAAACACGAGGCTTACCATTCCCTAAACCTAGCTACACGGTGACCATGTTTGAGATATGTCTAGCGCTCACAACTTATTTATAAGAATTGGGGAGAGTTAGGCGTACACAACAATAAGACATGTGTTAATTCGGTTTCGTTCTGAGCATGGACCGTAATGGCTCATCATTCTGTGCTTTGTTCGTTGTGATCAGGTTTACAGGGAACTCTCACAAAACTTCTGGTTCCCTTTGGACTTGATTTATTTATTCTCAAGTGTTTTTCAAGTACACAATTTCTGCTCACGGAAAAGGGTTAAGTAAATGATTGATTAGTTGAACTCATGATACAGAACATCATTACGTTCATTGTCTCAAAATGTTTAGTTTAATTTTATTTGTGTTTCAGGTTTTGAATGGTGATATAGAAGAAGCCATCTGTGCTCACGCATTATACTATGCAATTTGGCGACTGTACGGTGCTTTGCCAGAGCGATTCAACTGGCAGAAAGTGTCTCCCGATGTGTCTTTTTACCCTCTGCGTCCAGAATTAGTCGAGTCGACATATCTATTGTACCAAGCAACAAAAAACCCATTTTACTTAAATGTGGGCAAGGATATTTTGTACAGTCTCAACAACCATACCAAAGTCAAGTAAGTAATTTTACCTCACTTTGAACAAATAAGTTTTCTTATATTGATATTGGGTCTCAACTTTGGTGTAATTTGCTCAAGTGTGGATATTTTTTGTTTGTTTCAGATGTGGCTATGCCACTATTCATAATGTCGTTGATAAAACTTTAGAAGACAGAATGGAAAGTTTTTTCCTTAGCGAAACTTGTAAATATTTATATCTAGTAAGTAGAATAGGGCTACCTGTTGTACATTTTGTTGGACATGTATGTGTAGTTTAATTATCAAATTAAGAGTTGAACTGCAGATTCATGTAAATATGGCACAGTACGTTAGTACTATGTTATGGTCAGGGCGTCTAGGTTTCTGTGATTTATTTGCGAAAAAATTAAAATCTCATTGATTGTCAAAACCTTCCCAGAATGACGCAGATTTTTAACAGTAGTGGCTATCCAGTGTTAAAATGCGTCGGTTTGTCATCTGCTCTCTCTTTCTACTACAACTTGCACAACAAAAACCAGCAAAAGAAATATGTAACGAACACTTGAAAGAGCGGCATGTACACTATTTGTTGCATAAAATACGTATCGTGTTCGCAGTATTTTAATTTAACTGCCGCAGAAACCTAAGACTCCTTGGTTATAGTTCATCAAATAAGTTTTGATGTTGTGACAGTGCCACTGTACTTGTACTGTACCAATTTGGTACTACTTTACCTAATGTCAGTCCAGTACTGTTTTGTTAATCCACTGGTACCTTTTCTTAACGATTACTAGTCTTACAACTGTACAAATTCTATGTACCATTATTATCATTCCAAATGTAAGAGTACTTTTCCAGAGCTCTCCAGTAATACTAATCTCAAGCCAGTGGCTCAACTAAAATAGTTTTTTTTTAATTATTTAGCAAAAATATAAACTGTAGTTAACCCCTTACCTGGCACAGACAAGCCCAACTCATCCAAAGACAAGACCAAAGTTTAAGTATTAAAAACAGAGTTCAAAGTATGCACGAGATGGCCAACAATTGAGAAACTACTACAATACTAGGTTCGTTTAACAAGCCGACTCTAGAGACGGCCGTGGCCGAGTGTTGGTAGAGGCATGTGCCTGAAGTTCCTAGCCATGTGAGCTCCTTCAATTTGCCAGTTCGAGTCCCGTCCAGGTTAGCCCTAATTTTGTGGAGATGGACTGCAGATATAAAAATTAAATGGCAGGTAAGGGGTTAGGAAAAAAAATTTCAAACACAAGTTGAAAAATACACTCAGTAAGCAGTCCAAAATTGTAGAAATTATTAAAAATGTTGGCTTCGAATCCAGTAGAGGGCGAACTTACTAGTAACCCATGGCAACTAATAAATGTGATAGTGGTACTGCCACTGCCTTACAAAAGAAAGCCTTGTCAAGGTTATCATCTTACAATCATACCCATTTATTTCTATAGAATTTGCGAGCCAAACTGCTATTCATTTATACTTGAGTCGTTTTACACTCGGGTACCATACTTTTGGTGCCAGAATAATAGCTCGTGTTTAGTTAAAGATAAAGCTCAGGATCGGTAAATATTTGCTGAAAATAATAAATATAAAAACATTGTCTCCATTAAGTTTGTTAGCATTAACTGTTTTGAAGTATCTGAAGAAAGCATCAAGTCAATCGATGAAAATTGTATTGCCTGCGCCTTAGATGTAACAGTTTATTCACCAGCACACTAGTAGGTTATTCCTTCTTACCAGGTAATTTTTTTTCTTTGCAGCTTTTTGATAAAAATAATTATGTTAATGTGCATGCAACCAAATACATATTTACAACTGAGGGACACCTTATCCCCCTCATCTCAAAGCTTCGGCAAAAACCTTGGGAACATGAGCCGAAGACGAGCTCACTTCACCAAAAGACTCCTGAAGTCAGCGTTGTGGCTGCTCCTGCTCCAAATGTCACATACACTACGGTAAGCATAATCTTGCTAAAACTAGAACATTGTGTGGAGAGGGATCTGTAGGGTTCCCAACCTTGATGTGGCCACATTGGGCAGCAAAGGTTAGGAATGCTGTGAGAGTGGAGGGCTTTAAGAAGGTGCATACATTTCGACTGGAACCGATTATCTCGTGACACTTGGTGAAGAGTAAGGTAAACCTGCAATATCCATTAGTTT
>JAHWFP010129250.1:15288-40896 GCA_023313725.1 Lithobius niger | reverse complement strand
ATTATCAGGAGGCCTAGCAAGATGGCGTCAACTCCCGACTTCCTCACGTGACTTGCTGGCAAACAGGGATGGCACTATCTGTGAGAGAATCGCATAGACCTTATGTAGGGAGACCATTTTTTTTTCGTTTATCACATTTGTAGGTTGTTACACTACTTCAAAACTGTAAAGTTTTTGTTTCGAAGTCATTAATTATTCAAATTATTAATTGAACTAAATATATACAGTTTAAAAGCTATTAGTTTACTTTAAAAGCAGAAAGACATTGTGTTTTTCACTGTCACCACGCACAATTTCAACGTCAAAGATAGATCCACATAGAGATGAGCCCAAACAAGGGCAAAATGGTCCATCTAGAGATCTCTATGGGTGAGAGCAGCTTGATTTGAAGATACTTTACAGTATCGTGCAAATTTTCGGTAGTCCTAATTTCCGGAGATGGGGATCACGGATGACTATCTTCATCAGACGCGTTCCTTACAGTTTTTACATCGTTAAGTCCACATAAGTGTTATTTAGATTTAGCAGTTTCTTGCTGTTGCGTGTGTTATTAGTGTGATCGTCTCGTTTTGGAGGTTGATTGTTGCAGCCTGTCACAATTGGGAGGGCACTAAAACCCTCTTGGTCTCAAACTCACGAAGCGACAATGGCCCGTTGTGGCCTTGCAAACAGTCTTCAGCCATGTGTCAACATATTTCTGCTTTATTCTTTTTGTCACATTAAACGACTTCTGGACCAAGTTTCTTCTTTTTTTTTTCAAGCCTTGGTTGTACCTTGCTCGTTGGTGGGATTTTTTATAGACGACCACTCTGACCACATCTGCTGCACTTCGCATTACAGCATAGTTTTTTTTAACCGCTTTTGTTTGTTAGTGGGCTGCCATTTGTTGCAGTGGTGTGAATGCATTAAGTAGGTATATCATTACATTAAACAAAATTCAAGTTCCGTTCATTAAGCAGACCCAAACTGTAATGTCTGTGTTGGTGCCTTTTGTTTCTCTCATACCGAAGCATCTTTTTTAAATGGACTAAATACAAATGGAAGTTTCTTCTTCTGTTTTTGTATTTTTAGTGTGACAGGGTGAAAGATGAACGGCAGTATTTCCTACCTCTCGAACAGCCGTACTTTTCCCAAATCCATGCTGCTTTGGGAGTTGAAGGCTACTAGGCAAGACTGTCAAGGTGATCCCTCCAGAATCACAAATTAAAGATGGCTGTTGCACAAAACAAAAGATTCCGTTAAGTAAACTTTGACATCTTTTGTTGATGTTTTTAATGGCCGACAAGAGCACATAACCGGTATTTACCGATGCTGTGTGCTATACGGCACTTTTTTTTTGTATTTATTTGCTGTACCAGTTTAACAATAACAGGGTTAAATCTCATTTCTTCCGATCATGTTGCACGTGCGTAACTAATTAATCATTTGTAAGATTGCTTGTTGCTGATGCTGAAATCATGTACAAAGAGTTTAATTGAATAGTGCTCAAATTTACTATCCGTCATATGTATTAATGCAAGATGTGCAGTGGCCCTGTTTCCATGTTACTGGACTATTAAGTTTAACTTTGAATATTCAAGTGCACTTACATCATTAAAAAAGAGTGAAGGTGGTTTTTCGCACGTATTTGCCAGACACTTATGTGATATGCGTGAACCTTTATTCTCATCGTGTGAAAAATGTGTAAATATGTCTTGTATGGTTTGTGGATGCTGTGTGACCAACTGAGTGGGCACTTGAGTATACACGTTTTTTGTTGTGTTGCTAATTGTCTTGAGGTGAAGATGTAACAATAATACTACCAGGGCTGCACCGGCATCAGGATTGTAATTTGATTTCCTTAGAGATAGACCTCGATCCGGGTAGTACATTGGGTTCGACACTGGGTCTCGGGTATGCAGCAAACTGACATAAGGAACTGAGGCTGGGCCCCTACTCAAAACTTCTCGTTTTCCCCTTCACCTTCCAAAGAAAGTTATTGAATAAACGTGTAACATACGCAGAATATTCTTAGGAACCCACTTTTTGTTTAAAACTTGGGGCAGATAATAGATACTCGTTGCTTGCAAGTTTCAATCCTGAACCCACCCTACAAATTTTCAAGTGTTGCGCAAACTACTGGCACATAGTATTGGTTGCATCTAAATTAAAAGACCCAAATTCCTTCAGTTAACTTAACAAATTTGGCACTTATGAAGGCTACAATATGTATTTGTTGTTTAATCAATGTTTTCTACAAGTTCTGCATGGGTAAGGATACAAATTGAGCCCTTGAACAGTCCGACTTACCCCATTCAGTAGTAGCAAATTTACGACGTTTGTTCGCAGACTGTACGTAACACCACTGTATACAGACAGTATACGGATTCGGTAAAAATATTTTTTTTTGTTTAATTTCATGAAATTGAAAAAATTGACGTTCAAATCCACCATCTTAATTAGTTATCGTTTTTTTAAAAATTTATCATTTATCAAGTTAAGCTACCAAGTGTCAGTTGGATAAAAATTAAAATAAAACTTTTAATTGTACTATGCACGTAACATGCTTATAAAACTTCACAGGTTTTCAAATTCAGTTATCCTTAGTTGAAAAGTATTTTACGTCTTGCGTGTATCCGGATTTGGTTCACTTGGGAACTTAAATTGTTTGGCTGAATTTCGGATCCAGATTTGGTATTCGGTCAATTCCTAGTTGTTTATTATCAGCCGTTTCAGCCTTTGTCCTTCCCACTGTTTTCCTTAATTCTTAACTAATTTTGAAGTAATACCTACAGTATTTCTACCAACTTTAAGAGCTTTCCAATGGTGCTATCTAGTGTCAATAGCTGGAGTCTTTTTGAAGTTAACGTGGTAACCTTCCAAAGTAAGGCATGTCTAACATGGTTACCTAAAGGTGAAGAATTTAAGTTAAAATACTATTCTGTACATACAATAGGCTCTCTTTCTAAAGAACAACTTATTGCATCAGAACTGAAGGAAGTGATTTCGAAATTCATTACACAGAGTATAAAAACTTTACAATTATGATTGAATTAAATCTTCATTTTGATTGTACTGCGAGGGCAGTGTGCATAAACTGTAGTTTTGCATTGTTCAGTGGAAAATGTTTCAATTTGGGTTGTGGTTCAGGTTCGCCCTTTTTGTCATCTGATAAATTCACCGATTTCTTGATCAGTACCGTACTGGCCTGAATATAAGACGCAATTTTTTCGAAATTGTTCCATGAAAACTACAGCTTCGTCTTATATTCGCATCCAAATCCATAACGCAGCCAAATATTGAATGATTTTGAAGTTTGAATATACCATTCAAATCTTTTTTTCGAGAGCTATCCATTGATGCTAATGAGAAGAAGTGAAAATAGTTTTTGAATTATTTAGCAAAACCTAAACACATAACCAAACGTAGACCTTAAAAATTGTTATGGAGTCCACTAATAAAAAACCCACACGACGAAAAATATTTTGAATCGGCATTGGCTGATCTATAATAGTAACTATGGTGCCAACTATATTGGTAAGAGAGGCACTCGCATAATATTGGTTGGAAGTCGTCCGCCTTATAATTGTGACTGTTTATTTTTGTTGAATTTATGATCCTAAAGCGGCAATTCGCCTTATATTCGAGGCGCCTCATGATTGGGCCAGTACGGTAGAATGTTTTGTTAATTGGTTCCTTATCAAGATGGTTTTTAGTATGTAAAAAGACTTTTACAAGACTAAAAAAGGGTTCATTATAGGACCTGTTCCTTGTACAGAGGTTCTTTGTACAAAGGTGTTTTCACCATATGAAAAGACTGCGGCCAACCAACCAAATGGTTAAAAATTGTTCTTTATAGGGAAAGTTTGTTATATTGAGGGTCTGCTGTATCAACACAGGTAACAGTGGTGGGGGAGGTATGTAGGTGCAGCTCTTTACCTGAAACAAATTCAAATATGGTTGTTATTTGTGGGTTGAGCCCCACATTGCGTGCCAAATTATGTTGTGAGCATCCCAGGAGGGATGCTTATACTACAAAAAATGTCCAATTGCATTGCTTGTATTCACTCTTTCGGAAAGCACGCTGCAGTTCCATTGACGGAAAATCGCTCAGATGCAGATTGCATGAGAGCCAGACTATACGTATGTTGCCTCCATGGTAAATTTTATCTAAAGTAATTGAAATTGTGGCAATAATTATGTAAACTTATTTGGGGCTAGTGTTGGACACTAGTGTGGCTAACAAATGGCTAGTCTTTGAAACCAAATTGTGCCAGGTGTGAACAGAAATCGATCACCCAACTAAGGTTTGAGGGGAAAGTTCAGAAAACTGAAAATTCTCTAAAATATGGTCTGCTACCAAAGCAAAATACAGTGCAAATTTGGAAATCTGCTGGACATTTTTGTGGGTAATTTCGTACATTAAGAAATTGTGTGCCTGATGTGTGGTAATGATAGCTGCCTTTCTATTGCCGTTCGGAAATATACAATACCTGAAAATGTGTACTATTCTTCCCTGAAATATGCATTCTTCCTCGAAGTATGCCTTTCTCTAGAGGTAAGAAAGAAGTGATGTGGCCGATGAGTCTTGGACGATGAGTCGGTAGCCGTTTCTCTGGAGCGGTCCTTTCGGACTGCACCTCCCGGATCATCTTTTCTCATCTTGATCCTCAATCTGTTTTTGTGCATTCCGGTACTTCTTGCTTCATTGGAACACACGATCCAAGAACTCAAGTTTTTGTTGTTTCATTTCATTCTGCCTTTGGGGACAATCCATTTGCCACTGATCCCCCATGAGGACCGGAAATTGACCCCTACGCTGATCGTTCTTTCTGTTCCTTCGCTCCCTTTCCTGTCTCGCTCACACAGTCTGCTGCCTGCCAATCCGATGCTTGTTGTATATCCGGCATCTTAGATTAATCCGAAGAACATCTACATTCTCCTTTAACCCGTTTGTTCTCCCTTCACCACACCACTCCGACTGATCCGGGTTTCAAAACCAACTTTACATCTGGAAGCCAACGACAGTGATCCTCCCAAGGCATTTGGCCCATCGCCCCACAGTCCGTCACAAGTGATCCGATTATTCCAAACCCGATTTCACATGGTCCGTCCTTCTCACAAAGATCTTTTCCCTCTAGTTTCAGACGTAACGTCTTCGCTTCTCTCTTTAGTCCACGTTTTTGACCATCTAGTTTTTCACTATCCGCCCTATGCAGCCCCCGGACCGCCAGCAACACTCAAACGGATTGCTCCACGGCCCGATCCATAGAAATGGCTACCGACTCATCTTCCAAGATGGCCACATCACTTCTTTCTTACCTCTAGGGAAAGGCATACTTCGAGGAAGAATGCATACTCCAGGGAAGAATAGTACAAATCGTCAGGTATTGTATATTTCCTACCAGGCAACAGAAACAATTTTCAGCCGGCCAGGCAGGAGGGCTGGCAAAATATCGTTTTTAAAGAAATTCCCAAAATAGCATGTGGGTCACTAGAGGAAACTCTGTCAAAGAGAGCATTGTCATTAATTGATTTATGTGCTCAAATTGGTACTTATTTGCAAATTTTGAAGCAATGTTTCACACAAAAATGAATTTACATTGGTTTGGTTTACATTAATGTGTGCCATTTAGGTGAAACAGCAAACACAATAAAGGTCCCAGGAAAACTTGGCATTTGTTTATGGATATTTTAAGCATCCTAAAGCGGAATAATTAATATACTCACGGCCGAACATTGCATTAGACTTTTCGCTCCATTACCAGCATTAAAACAAACGTTAAAAATACTTTTCATTCCCCATAATCGTTTTTTGAGTCTGGTATAAATAACTCATGGTCTTCGTGTTGCAGTTTTGATTTGCATTCCATACTCTAGTAAATTACCACCTTTGATGGACTGTGTCAATATATTTACATACTTTGAATTTACGTATTGCATATGTAACTGGAAACACAGCGAGAGCAGGAGATGAAATAAATATTTTTTACGATGGAGTAATGAATTGATGTACTCGTGTGCTATTTTTTCTCATTACATTTTTTAAATTTGTTAGTTTGTAAGGCTGTACCATGCAGGTCTTGCCGAACCGATATCTCCCAGGGTCTGATCAGAAAAAATCGGTAGCCAGTCAAAACTGGAAAAATTGCGGGTTACTTACCGAACATTGAAAACTTTTTTGTGTATAGCCCCACTCACCGGTTGTGCACGGACCTGTGGATAGGCTTAAAATGTGTGGGGGGTTCTGAGTTTTAAGTATCAAAATAAGAACTCTTATAACAATCTTCCTGCAGCTGCTTCAATTGCACCCAGTTTGGATACCGTACCACCAGGTAATTAATGCACTATAGACACTACAATACTTTAAAATTCTGAATAATTATAGACATTGGAAGATGCAGGCGACCAGTTTGCTAGAGCGTATTGTGGTATCAGGGCTTGAAACAAGCTCTTCGCATCAATCTTTTGTTCGTGTTGGCTTAAATTATGCTAATCACTTAATTTCAGACAGACCATTCGTTGTTAAGCATGCTAGGAAACCACTGTTCGTCTCCATTTTCAGCATTATCGGACTTTTCAGTGGCTTGTCGTCTTTTGCCGGCGCATCACCTGTTGCCTGCTGACTCTTCGCCGCGTCTGTTACCTTCGCTTCCATAGTTTCCAACTGGCCCTATGGGCGACACTGCTGCTATGCCTTCCATTCCATGCAGTCAGACTGTGACCATCACCCCGGACCTTCAGGCTCTCCAGATGGAGCATCATACAGTCAAGGAAACCTACACAAAGTACCAAGTCATGTTCCAACGAAACGATAGGGCTCCTGCCCACTCTGTCGTTCCTCTCGAACTGTTGTCCAGCTCTTCTCGTCGATTGCAGGGATCGCCTTTCATTCGGGCTCCTGCTCTGGCCGGCGAGCTTCTCTCTAAGGATCGCGTCCATTTGCTCATAGCTAGAACAATTCTTTCCTTCCAGTACAAGCAACGGGCACCCCTACCGTTTCCCGTTCCTTACACAATGAGCCCTACACCGGGGATTGGGTTAGGGCTACCATCTCGGGGGAACCTCTTCGCAAACGACATCACTCCCCGTCTGTCATCCAGCCTTCTTCCAAACATCATCACGGCATTCGATCCGACGACAGTACCCGTCTTGGATCATCCAACCTGCCGTCTACCTTTCGTCACTCCGAGACTCCGTCTTCACGGCCTCAGCCTTTTTATCCACCCCTGCCTCCTGTTAATGACAGTGATATCGACTTTGATTCTGTATCGGCAGCTGTCGAGCGCCAGTTCCACTCTCCTTCTGCTTCGGTCCTTTCGTGTGTCGCTCCAGAAGACCACCTACATGAACAGGTCTCCGACCAGGCATCGACTCTCTCCACGCTCATTTCACTACAACATACCGGGATGAGGAAGACCGCTCTGGCATCCAGTTATCTGACCTTCCTATAACAGTTGAAGACATCATTCCCAACTGCTTTTTGTACAAGCCTTGCTCTGCGGACCTGGAACCCATCAAGAACAGAGGACTTTCTACCGGTTTTGGCTTTGGCCTTTGTGACCAGCCGACGCAACGACGTTCTGTGTTTTAGTCAGTCCACCACACTTCTTACGACTCTTCTACGCAATGGACGCCTTCTTCTAGGTAAGGGTGACCCTCTCGAACTCGACAGAGACCACCTCGACCTGGCCGGGAAACTTCATTCTGACAGCCTTTCGATGATGGTGCAGCCAACCCAAAGAATTTTAACACATATCCGCAATCGGAATTCTTGACCGCCTAAGCAAAGATGGACTTCGAGACTGCCTTGCTGATTTCGAAGAAAGTTTCAGTTCCCTCGGCTGTCTTATGTGACACCGACAAGATTTTACGACTTGGACTATGAGCCGCTTCGCAGACCAAAGTCTTCAACACCACCGCCAATGCTTTATGCGAAAAGCTGTCGTCTGAAGTAAACGGCCTTGGGATGCAGCGCCTGTTCTTCCTCATAAGCCAAGTGTTTAAGGACTGCTTTGCCACCTTTCATACCATGAATTAGTTTACTAACTAAAGCCCTTTTCAACTCGACACTTCTCAACTTTGCTTCGAACCTCAATGATTCTACAAGACACACACTCCGCAGTCAGCTAATCCATGAGTCCGACACTATTGTGCAGACTCATTCCAAAGCTCCTGCCACATTTGGATGTGGCCCGGAAACCGAAAGTAGTAAAACCGAAACTACAGTTCAAGCCTTCGCTAGGGCTCAGAACCCCTTTCGATAGAGCAGTAGGGACGGATGGTCCCGACCAAGAAATGACTTCGACAGCCATGATGACCCCCAGCAAGCCGCTTTACGACAACCAGTCTTTTCAGAATGGATCATCCAATTGGGGGAAGGGACGTAATAACCGCAGCTACACCCCTGACTGATGCAGTTGCTTCTCCTCCCCAGGAGCTTGACGAAAGCCTCTCGCTAAACCTTGATGTTCGGTTTCTTTCATATCTTCCTGTAGGCGGCCACCTTCGTTATTTCCTGCCGGCTCGGCGACAGTTAACATCCAACCCGCAGGTACTGTCCATCATTGGTCACAGCTTTTGTCCAACTTACTCCAGTACACCCGTGCTCGTTACTCCACCACCCTGGGACTTCACACCTCCTGTATCCTGTCGTCTTTCGTCTAAGGTGCACGACCTCCTCCCAAAAGATGCAATAAAGAAATGTTTACATCCCCTTCGTCCCGGGTTTTATAGCTCAATATTCCTTTGCCCAAAAAAGCGGGGAGGGAAATGCTCATCTCCAACTTGAAACCCCTCAATCCGAGATAAGGAATTTTCACTTCAAGATGGAAACAGTAGAAACAATCCGTCAGTCCCGAAAACCTGGTGCCTGGACCATTTCCATAGACCTCGAGAATGCATATCTTCACGCCCGCTTCACGCTTCGGTTCACTATCTCTTTGGTTTCCTGTACGATGACAGGGTTAACGAATTTCAATGCCTGTCCTTTGGCCTCAACGCTGCTCCTCAAATTTTAACGCTTCTGCTCAAGCCAGTTCTAGTGGCCCTTCATCAACACCAGGTCTCCGCAAGCGCATATTTAGATGACTGGCTCCTTCTCAACCAAGACTTCACTATGTTCCTTCTTGCCCGATTATGCTTCGGCATCAACCTCTCCAAATCACCCCTCGTCCTGGTCCAGTCTTTCGCCTTTCAGGGTGTCGCCTTCAATCTAGCGACAGTTGTGCCTTCTCCAGAAAGGCTCGCAGATCTTATTATGACAGTTCTCTCTTTTCGCCAGTCCTCTCACCATACTCTCCCAGCGCTCAATTCCCTCATAGGAAAAACGAGGTTTTAACCTCTAAAAATAGTTTTTACTTAGCCTAAAATACTTACCTGTATTTTATATATGCTTTACAATATTGGAAATGCTACCCGTCCCAAACATGAATTCAATGCACTCTGGGTCCTTGCAACGGCGCTCCCTGGGGCCCGTGTCCACCGCTAGGTGGCGCCCCATTCCCGCTACTCCACACAGTTTGTCTCCCCGTAAACGGTTCGACGCGGGAGGAGGGTGGGTTCCCACAGGTAAGTATTTTAGGCTAAGTAAAAACTATTTTTAGAGGTTAAAACCTCGTTTTTACTACTAGCCTAAAATACTTACCTGTATTTTATATATGCTGACTTTGTCCTACTTGAACGAAGGCGTCGAACCCGCGCCATTGCAAGTCCCCAGTAGCCCTACAAAATCAATCTGTCTAGCAGGACTACCCTCGAGCACTTTCTATGTCTACAATTACTAGTCTAAACCCCTTACCTCACTTCCTCTTTACCAGCTTACCAGCTGCCATGAACCTGATGTCTCTGCGGGTTGCCGTCGACATCACTACTTCTCTTAAGTAATGGGCCACGAAAGTGTTTCGTCCCTTCCATCTGGCAGCGTCTAGGATTTCGCCCAACGGTGTCCCTGCTGCGAAGGCCCATGATGTCGCCATCGCTCTGACTTCGTGGGCATTGGTCCTGCTTGTAGCCGGCCTCCCAACCTGTTGATGGCTCTCTTCGATCACCCTGCAAATCCACCTAGCAACCGTGGATGACGTCGCCGGTTCCCTTGTGAGATCCTCACCTCCGGCTGACAACTTCACGAACAGTGGGGTCCATCCCCTGGTGTTCCGAAGGCCTTTCTCCTCCACCACTGGCTTAGTCCTAGCCAGGTAGAACTTCAACGCCCTGACCGGGCAATGAAGGCGATCCGGGCATCCCGCCTCCAGTAGAGGCGCCAACGCGTTTACAACCAACGGCGTCGGCGCTTCCTCAGGTGTTGAGTTCTTTGCTCGGAATTCTGTGTGTGTAAGTAGCGTGATTCGAGTCCAATTTGGCGACGCACGCAGAAAATCTCGGTCCCTGGCCAGCGCGGCCAGCTCGCCCTGCCTAGCCGCCGACGCCAGTGCCAGAAGGAACACTGCTTTCCTGGAGAGATGCTCCCAGGACGCTTCGTTCAGGGGCTCGTAGGGCGCCCCAGCGAGGTTGTGGAGCACTTCCGTGAGGTCCCAACTCGGGTAGAGCTTTCTAGTCCTTGGCCGGAGCACACTGAAGGATTGGATGATCCTGGCCACACTCGCACTTTCCGTCACGTCGCTTTTCCCTGCCAGCGCCAGGACCGAGTTAATAGCTGCCCTATACCCCTTGATGGTGCTAGGGGCCAGTCCCTGAGCAAACAAGGAGTTCAGGAATTCACATACTTGTTGAGGCGACGGATCCAAACTTCTCACTTGATGGGATTTACACCAGTCAACCCATCCGCGCCATTTACCCTCGTAAATTGTTTGAGATGATTGACGAATGTTCTCCACCATAACTTCCGCCGTGCTTCGTGAGAATCCACTCGACGTCAGCATACCCTTCACAACCTCCACGCGTGAAGGTGTAGGATTGCCGGGTTGTGGTGTAGCGTCGTCCCCGCGTGCTGCGAGAGGATGTCTGCTCGTCGAGGCAGCTCGATCGGGTCCCTCTTCTTCATTTTCCACAATTCCATGAACCACGGGGAGGCCTCCCACCACGGGGCTATGAGAATGAAGGACCCCGTCGACTCTTTCGCTTTGGTCAACACTTTCTGGATCAGCCTGAAGGGTGGGAACAGATACCCGAACACGTTGTTCCACTCCAAACTCAGTCCATCCGTCGCCATCGCCCGACTGTCCGGATACGGGGAGGCAAAGAGTGGTAGCTGTGTATTCGCACGTGTCGCGAAGAAGTCCACCGTCGGGGTTCCCCACTCTTGGAATATCTGATGGCATACCTCCGGGTGGAGGCGCCATTCCGTCGTGGGTACCCTGCCTACCCTGGAGAGCTCGTCTGCCAACACGTTCATGCTGCCCGCGATATGTCGTGGGGCCAACATGATGTTGAACTCCTCGCAGAGCGTGAAGATCCTGTGCACTTCCACGAACAGTGATCCCGACTTCGTCCCACCTCCCCTCCGTAGGTAGGACACCGCCGCTGTGTTGTCCGACAGGACTGTCACAGAAGAATCCCGGAGTCTGTGTGCCCACACTAGTAGACTGTTCCACACGGCACGTAGCTCCAGCACATTGATGTGAAGGTTGCACTCCTCTGGCAACCACAGGCCCGCCGCCTGTTCTTCTCCCACGGTCGCACCCCACCCCGAGGAGGATGCGTCCGTGATCAGAAGCCAGTCCGACGCTGGCGTGTGGATCGGTACCCCTTCCTGCAGATTGCGGGCCTCCGTCCACCACGTTATCGCCTCTACAGGGGCTCTGTCCAGGGAAATGAGGTCCTCCCATGAGACCCTCGGTACCCATTCCAATTTTCGCAGCCAGTGCAGTGGGCGTACTCTCCACGAACCTCTTGGGACTAGAGACGCGCACGAATCCATTCTGCCGATCGTCCTGGACAACTCCCGCGCGGAAATCTGTCGTAGCTGCAGGAGGCTCTCCGCTGCTGCCGCCACCTGGTGTACCCTGTCCTCGGACGGTCGTATGGAGAAATCCCTCGTGTCGAACCAAGCCCCCAGGAACTCGAAGCACTGTTCCGGGACCAGACAGGATTTCTTCACATTCACACCCAGGCCTAACATCGTCATAAGCCGCACACACCTTGCCGTGTCCCGGGACAACGCGGCTGCGTCTTGGTTCCTCAGGCACCAGTCGTCCAGGTATGCATGAGCGTAGATCAACGCCCGATGAAGTATCGCGAGCACTGGCTTCATCAGCACTGTAAAAACGTGAGGGGCTGAGCACAATCCGAAGGGAAGGACCACAAATTGGTAGACCTTCCCTCGGCACACTAATCGGAACAGGTGATGAACACTCTTGTGTAGCGGCACATGTAGATAGGCATCCTCTAAATCGATTGATGTCGAGAAGTCCCCCGGCCGAAATGCCTCCCTGATGGACTCCAACGTCTCCATCTTGAAGTGTTCTGTTGTGATGAACCTGTTGAGGTGGCGCAGGTTGAAAATTAACCGCATCCCCCCGTTCCTCTTCGGGATCACCCTCGCCGGGCTGAAGAACCCCAAGGTGTCCCTCGGAGCCACCACCAACGCTCCTTTCTCCACAAGCGACATCACTTCCGCCACTAATTCTGGTGGCTCGGGCCTCCGGAGTAACCAGTGTGGCGGGTCTCTTCTTAGTGGTGGCACCGAAGTAAAGTTTGGGATATAACCCCACTTTACGACGGCCACCACGAACGGATCCGCCGTGATGCGTTCCCATGCGTCGCAATGGCGCGATATCCTGCCCCCTACCCGTCCCCGTGGGGGGGGCTGAGGAGATTGCGCCAGAACCTTGTCAATGTCCAGAAGTTGGGGGCCTACGACCTCCTCCGCGACTTCGGGGGAAGACACCCCTCCCTGTGTGTCCTCGGCCTCTAGGTGGTTTACCAGTCCCAGTCTGGCTTTGTGGTTGACCGCCTGCACTCTGGCCCATCTTCGATTGGCCCTGGCCTCCAGGGTGGTGGGTTTCCCGAAACGGCTGCCTGTTTCCTCCCTCTCCTCTATGGGCTGCTCTACTCCTACCATGAGAAACAGGTGCCTTAACCTTCTCCCTAAGCTCCGGAGCCACTGTGAGGAGTTGTCCGTTGAACAGCCAACGAGACCTATGTATCGGGAGCAACCGTAAGTCCTTGAGCGCATCCTTACACACACCCGCCGGAGCACTTGCGAGATAGCCATCCCTCCTATGCAGTACCGAGTTGAACAGCGCCCGAGTTCCCCAGTTAATGGCGTCCGTGTGGAACTCGGAACCCTTACGCATAAGTTTAATTGCCTCGTCGATGGCCACCAGGTCTCTGTCCTCGGGGTCCGACGCGAGGTACTCCTTCAACTTGGCCGTCGCCGCCGCGTAGGCCATGTCCGACGTGGAGTTCGCGCGCAGACTCGCCCGAATCACCCTATCGTCCTCTTCGAATTGTGCGGGCGCCACACGAATCCACTGTGGGCGCTGTAGGATTGAGCCCATGTCCATCCTTGCCTCCGCCGCCACGTACTCGGTCTCCTCGTACGTGCGGTAGCGTGTTGCTCTTGGCGCACCTGCGTTCCCCGCCGAGAAAAAGAAGGTCCCCTTCGTCAGATCCGGTGGGGGGGGGAGGGTTGACGGCTGATAGCACCTTCCCCGCGTCCCGTAACGTGCCCCCGTTCACGAGCAATTGGCGAAACAGTACTTGGGATTGCGGAAGATTATTCTGTTGTTTAACAGTTCTGTCCATGTTTGCGAATGACGTCGCCGGTGGTTCCCCTTCTGCAATTACCGGAACCACTACCCGGGGGCAAAATAAGCTTGGTAAGGATCCATAGACTTCCTCCACCAGCCACTTCCACTCTATTGTTTCCTGGGCGTTGGCTGAGCCGTCCGCACCGGGGTCCAGGTCCCCGAACGGAGCCTGGCTGTCATCCGTGGGTATAAGCACGGGGGCGAGCGGCACGTGGAACACCGCCCCTTCCCCTCCCCGGTTGGCTTGGTCCTCCGGCGGTAGCACAACGCCGGCGCTCGCATTCACCGAGCTCTCCGTTGCACTCTGCTGCCTCGCGTCGCTGCCCTGTGGCGCCGCTGGCGAAAAAACTGCGTCCTGTCCGCCTCCCTGTAGCGACAATGGGGGCGGGGGAGGGGGGGGCGGCATCGCGGGCAAATTCCACCCAGTACCGGGCTGCGGTGTCGATGTGTGTCCCGGACCCACCTGTCCGCTCCAGCCTGCGTACCCAGGCCAGGACCACTGTCCGCCGTGATGCGACCACCGACTGTCCCACTGCGTACTATAGTCCGCATAGGTGTAGTTCTCCGCTGCGTCCGACCGTGTCCCGGACCGTCTCTGTACCGGTTGGCCCTGTCCGGAACACGTGTCCGCTGTCCCGGACTGGGAGCGGGTCCAAGGCGGCACGCCGCCCTGTCCCCCCGCGTCCGCCCGTCCTTGCGGGTCGGCTCTATCCGGTTCCATCCCGGAGCTTGTCCGGGACGGTCCCAGCGGCATTTGGGAGGGGGGCCGCTGGGCGTTGCCCGCGGCCTCCGCACCCATGCCGAGTACTGTATCCAACAATCTCCTCCTTTTTGGTGATGATTCATCGGCATCACAAACAACACTTACGGTAGTCCGTGGCGGCGACCCCGTCGGCGTGAATGAACGTTGTCGGGCACTGGACTGCCCTCCCGTGATCATGGTAGTTCCCACCGGTAATTTTGGCGACTCCTTCGTCCCAAAATAACTTTCGAAAGTTTCCAAAATACCTTTTTGGGTTTCGAGGGCACGCCGACGTTCGACCTCCTCCGACTCCATCTTACGTGTCGATTCTAGCGCTGCCATCTGCTCGGACACCATACGCGCCACCATGTTAGCCAAGCTCACTTCCTGTCCGGGCGCGTCGCCTGTCCCGGGCAGCCGCCTAACAAAGGACGTGTCCGCGACCTGTCCGATGGTCGCCACCGTTTCGTCCACGTTTTCCGAACCACAAGAGTCCACTTCATTCACCAAAAATTGATCTGGGTCGATAAGTGCACGATTGTTCACCGCCTGTTTTGCCAACTCACGTTCTTTTCGTCGTAAATCCTGCCGACGGTCCGAATCGGCCCACGTAGCTTCGATGGCCGCCACGATCTTCGGGTCCGTTGTGTCACACCATTCAGCACATTTGAAAGAACCAAAGTTACAAACCCTGCATCTGCGACACCGTGGGTGGGGATCACGATGATAGAGTTTGTTCGAACATTTACCCGACGCATTCCCAGGGCAGATCGCCCGATTTTTGGGGTTAACGATGACTTCCATGTTACAGAAACGTAGTAGCTGCGACCGATCTTGATCGCGTCCCAAACAAAACTGTGTGGAGTAGCGGGAATGGGGCGCCACCTAGCGGTGGACACGGGCCCCAGGGAGCGCCGTTGCAAGGACCCAGAGTGCATTGAATTCATGTTTGGGACGGGTAGCATTTCCAATATTGTAAAGCATATATAAAATACAGGTAAGTATTTTAGGCTAGTAGTAAAACTAAGATTCTTTGGCAAATCTGGTTCTTTACGGTCGGAGAAGGGCCAGCACGTTTCATCACTTTCACATCGACGCATGAGGGAGGTCCTCTCGTCCAGGCGTCACCTGTCGCCCCACGGATTCAGTCTTTCCAATCGACGCTCTGCTTTGGTGGTTAGACGTCCTTGTGCTCTCACAGACAGTCCCCCTGCATGAACCCCAGTCGGATATCTTCCTCTCCTGATGGGTGCCTCCTTGGAGAGGTGGGTGACACACATTGCGCATCACCAGGTCTCCAGGTCATGGACTACCCACGATCAGGATCACATCAACGTTTTTGAATTGAAGGCTGTTATCAAGGGCCTACACCACTTTCGGGACATGGTCTAGGGGAAGATAGTACAAGTCCAGGCAGACGACACCACTGACGTTGCCAGCTCTGTAACCCAAGCGTGCATGCATCAATAGCACACCCTTCTTGTAAATGCGCCGAGGTGTGAACGTCTTTCATTCCTCTCAATAGGTCAGGTAGTGACTGAAGTGGGGAGGTAGGGTGAGTACAGGTAATGTATATTTTCAGTAGGCAATAAAAACAAAAATCAGCCAGTGGCACCTGGCATTTTAATGGTTCTAGTTGCCGCCAAAAATAAACATTACCTGTAATTTTAGCATTACAGTAGACTTCGTCTGACCTGGCGGCAGATACCACCTGACGAGTACCCCAGGGTTACGAGCTGGCATCCCAAAGTTACAACTTTGCACAGCAGAAAACTTGAAAAGAAAACCGAGATGGAATGAAGCAGAAAATTTATTCAGCAAAATTGAACAACAGAAGTGGATACTGCATTCATGGTGCGTAACGGGGGTTGGAGCACATGTCTGGCAGCAACTACGGGTCCCAGATGGTGAAGCCCATTGGCTTATGTAGTCATTTCACTGCAAGTAATGGGATGTGAAGACGGAGGCACTTCACCACGATGCTGCTTTAAGGATTTCAGCGATTGGTATGTTGCTGTGGAAGGCCCAGGTTGTGGAGATGGCCCCGAGTTTGTGGGTTGTGACCCTGATGTTGTTTTCTGTGCAGCTAATGTCCAAATCTTTGTAGACTCTGACAATGACAGTCTTGGTCCATCATAGCTTGATCATCATAGCTGATGTCATATCAAAATCTCTGGCTAAAGGAAGGAAAAGCTGAGTACAGCCCTTTCGTAATTCACTGTTGTTGATCCTTTGAATGTAAAAGCGAAGGGCACGTTCAGGACATAGGAGATGTTCTGGTTTGTCCCCAAGGATAGAAGTAAGTGCCAGGAGTGATGACTGGAGTGGAAGGCTCACAAGCTTCTGAGTTTTTGCACGAAAGGATGATTTTGGTGTCAGTGAAACTGCTATATGATTGGGAAAAAAGGAACAGCAAGAAGGGTAGACGGAAAGAGCCTGCACTTCGCTGCATAGCAAGCTGGCAGCAAGAGTGGTTAATGTGACAGTTCCCTAACGGCTCGTAAGGAGCCTTCATAAGGGAGTTTAAAATGACGGAGAGGTCCCAGTCCCGAAAAACACGTAGAGTTGCGGGCCGTTCAATTTTGAAAGACTTGACGAGAGACGAGCTACGGAAATCGTCGAGAAGGGCTGAACGATAAACCAAAATGGTAGATCCTTTGAGAACCTACTTGAAAATATCGGTGAAAAAGTTCATGAAGAGGGGGATTGACAGGATTAACTTTCCTTGGGTGACACCAACGAAACCACTGCTGCCAGTGACTGTCATAAATCCTGTTGGGTGAGGCTCGAACGGCTTTGCTTGCAAGAACTCCGGCCTCTTAGATGAGTTGGACAATAGTAGCCACCGATGTAGCTGTAGGCCGTTGAGGGACTGGTGGAAGTGGGTCCTTTGCTGTTGCTACAGGAGGTCTGGCATGTCTGGAAGCCTTTGTGGATTGTCGATCAGGAGTTCTTTTCTAGCAGCTGAGGGAATCATGCTGCTGATGGCCAATTCGGGACAATCAGCAGGAAGATGCTTCGAGACGACCCGATTTTCATCAGGACCTGGGGAAGAAGCCGAAACGTTGGGAAGAGGAAGCCATAAAGGTTCCCCCACGAGTGCGTCCACTGCCCAGGCTTGTCGTTGAGGCACTAGGCTGACGAAGCAGGGAAATCTGGCATTGTGTCTTGTGACAAACATGTCGACTAGTGGGGTGCCCATGTGGTGAACTACGACTTGCAAACGCATTTCTTTAAGACTCCATTCCCCTGAGGGAAGCTTACAGCGAGAGAGGAAATGTGCAATGACATTTCGATTGCCAGGGATATGGAGAGACAGAACTGTACCCAGACTCCTGCAGAGACGAAAGATCGCAGAAGAGACTTTGTGAAGTGGGCCGGATCTCGTCCCGCCCTCCTTTCTTAGGCATTTCACAACAAGAATGCTAAAATTACAGGTAATGTATATCTTCGGTTAGGCAATAGAAACAATAGCATCCGGCATTTTAATATGTAAGTTTACAAGACTTACTGGAAAACTGAAACTTCAAAATATCTCCATCACAGTGAATTCCCAGGTGATTGTTTCTCCATTAACGTTAAAAAAAATAAGCAGTATTTTGGTCATACGTTTATTCAGTAATTTGCAAAATTACTAGCATTTACAAAATGTATACGTTTATTCGACCCGTACAAATGAGCTATAGGAATTAAGAGTTGGTTCCATGTAGTACCATCATTCCAACACCAAATTTTGGACAAGGATTACCCCTAGAGATGTAGGTAGTTAGTTAAACAAAGAAAAACTAGTTAAAGAAAAGGTAACCTCCTTCCCAAGAATTATTGGCTCTACGTGGGGAAATTTTTGTTCAACATAATTTGCTGTTAACCATCGACCCTTTTTAACTCCCACAGGAATTTTTCATGTTTATTTCTTTAGCCCTAGATAAAAGTTTTTGATACTATTGATCACAATATTTTATTAACCAAATTAAACTTTTATCGAAAAAACCGGTAACCGGTGTTTATTGTGGTTGTAACTTGTAATGTGGCATCATGGGCATTTATAAATTAAAAATATCTTTGCTTTCATCCATACTTGAACCCGGTGAAAATGCGATAACTTTGTCAATTTTTGACCGATTTTGACATTCCAATATACCAAATTGATCGTCTCAACGAGAGCTTTCCAGTGGCGTAATTAAAAGCCAGTACCTCAAACCAGGTACACATTGACTCGCAGTCAGGTAAGTAGCATCTTAATTGTTATTATACTAAGAAATTAAATTAGTAACATGCAGTAACAATTTTAAAACATGAAAACTAAGGATATCAAGTCAGAGTTCTGCCTTGGACGCAAGCTCGAATTGACCCATTGTGCAAAAACTTGAATGTTTTTCGTATGAAGTGGACAGAACTAATAGTTAGCAATGAACTTCAAAACCAAAAATAAAAAAAAGCGATCATCAATCTTGAAGTCTTAGATGTTAAGCTAATTATTGTTAACTAGTTTTAAATTTAATGGTAAGTCCGTTGATTGTAGACATTGATACATAGCCAAGGAGATCTCATTGAAAATTTGGTAACTGCTAGTACTCTGAAAGATCATTTTAACAATTTGATTGTTCAGGAAGCATAAAGCACAATTTTAGATACTAGAAAACTATACCAATATTCTTGCACATACACGTCTGTCTTCATCAGGCACTATGATGTCTAAAACTTTTTTCAACTACACATCGCCTCCGTGGGAATTTCTTTTTAAAACTAGCATTGAGCCTGGCATGGCCACCCGTATTTGTCAGGCCCATCGTTCCAACAATTGGAAAGCAGTTAGGTGAAATTCTCTCTCAGGAGAAAACGGATTCCTGGGTTTGAGGGGCCTTGAGAATAAATGCAACACTAGGCAGGGTTCGCACATATAAAAGAAATTATTTATAAAGGACTTGAAGCACTTTGTAATGACCATTTGTAATCACCTTTCAGTAACAATAGAGCCTAAAAAGTCATGTTTACAGTATCGGCTTGAAAATAAGTAGGGTAGGTAGGTAGGTAAGATTTTTTTAAATAAATGTTTTGATAATAATCAAATGTGCTTTACACTATCCTTAAAATATTTTTTTTAATGTAGCACTAAAAGTTGAGTTTTACTGTTGCAAATTAAATTACATTTATAAAAGACAAATCCTTAGAAATGCCAAAATTAAAATAGGGACTTGTAAGCACCCTGTGCGAACCCTGACTAGTGAACACCCACGCCCCCTCAAACCCGGGAATCCGTTTTCTCCTGAGAGAGAATTTCACTGAATTGCTTTGCAATTGTTGGAACGATTCCGACAAATACGGAAGGCCATGCCAGACTTAAGGGCTAGTTTCAAAAAGAGTACTGGTAAATTTGCAAGAGTACAGTATTCTGTATCTGAAATTGTGCGTTTGTTTCCTGAACAATTGAGATCTAAGTATAACTTTTTTTGCTCACCCAAGTTGGGTATGATGCAAAAATCCATAACGCATTAAAAATATAGACTAGAATCCAAAAGAAAGTTAAACAGTAGAGTGACTGCAGACAGGAGGACTGCGACCACGCCTCAAAGATATCTCAAAGGAAGTCACGCTCGCTGTTGGCAGCGAGTGCCAATGTTTGATAGTATCAGGGAAGAATGTGCGGGCAAAAAGGTTCCTATAGCACTGAAACAACTTAATCTTTCTGGGGTGGTCGTGACGTCCAAGGTAGTCAGGGTGGCTCATAAAATCCATAGGATTCAAAATTGTATCACCAGTTGCCACCCGGAACAGGAGAGTCAATCTATGCTCCAGCCTTGTTCTCTCTAGAGTGGTCCAGTCCAGGCCGCCCATTAAACAAGTGACACAAACGTCACGTGCCCAAGTACGGTAAACCATCCTTGCAGCTCTTCTCTGCAGCCCTTCTAAAGCTGCAGCCTCATACCCCGTTGGATGACAAACAGCAGAAGCGTAGTTTAGGTAGGGTCTAGCAAGCATGTCAAAATGAGTTTTCCTCAAATCGACAGTCGAGTGCCACATCACACGACTAATGAACACAATTTGCTGGGCCACCTTTGTCAAAACACACTGAATATGGCTGGTCCAGACTAAGTTGGCAGACAAGAGTAGTCCAAGATATTTAGTTTCGTCAACCTGCCTGATCTGTACATTTCCAACCTTGTAAACAACATCACAAAGATCTCATTAGATCATTGAAATTATATAACAGTCAGGACAAGGAGAGATGAATAGCAACTTTCAATGTAATTTTTTAGCTTTAATTAAAAAGTTGCGAAACTCTACTCAAGACTAATCAATGGCCACATACTCTACTTTAAATTATTGAGCTTGCACAACCCTACTTGGTAACGTTTCATTAGAAGCAACGTAGAGTACTGTTCAAGTGAACCATAGGCCTAATTCCAGCTTAGATATTGTTAGAAGGGAATCCGGCGAAACAATTTCAAGCCGATATGTCCAAACATGATCTATGTTCTTCCCGAACTAGAGAACGATGCTAATCTTGCTGACCCTATCACCGATAAAATCTTCCTGGTATTATAACTGACCCTAATTCAAAATAGGTGCAGTAAGGAGCATGAATAAGCCTTTCTGTAAGTTTTCAACCCATAGAAGAGGCCCTGGTAACCAGTGATGATGATGAATGAAAGAGTCAAAATATGCTGCATCTCCACCTTAGTATTATTCTGAGTGGGAATGAAACACTATGAGGGTACTTTCTATTCAAATTTTTTTTTTCAGGATGTCCATAACTATTTTAATTGTCCTGGAAATGTTTGTCGGAAATATTTCCTGATCTGAACCCCTAGGCAAAATCGGTTCAAAAGAAAAAGTCAATTAAACATCCTTTTCAGCTGCTAAGGTCAGGTTATCTTACGGGATGGAAAAAGACAATTTTGCTAGGAAATATCTATGTTCTTTTACATGCCACAATCTGCGCAAGCACGAGTGTAATTCTTATGCTCTTCTCTTCCCAAATAAGCATATTGGTTCAGTATAGCTTTAATATGGTGTGTATTACACGCTGAAGGAGACATAGTATTCAGGATGATTTTACTTTTAAATCCAGGCCCCCCCCCCCGGGGGGGGGGGGGGGGGGGAAAACAAATTCTTGTCAAGTCGGCGTGGAAGTCGGTTATAGCATGTCTGACAAAATATTTGAATGGATGCAGCCATGCACAAGAACAAACAAACAACAAAGTCAACTGCGCTGTAAAATACATTCTAAAAGTGTGGTGGCTAAACAAGGATTTAGGCTAAAAATGCATCAGGACCAGCAACTCTTTCGTACTGTAAAAGTGTTCTTTCCAAAGGAAACTTTCAAAGTTATACATTTTACCTCCCATTGCGTCACCAAGACTAATAAATACTAGATTCGATTAAACACCAGTAGCCTAGTTAAAAAACACAAACTGAACCTAAGAAATGAACGGTGTTCCTTAAACGTTTTCTTGATCGAAATCAATGCAATTATTTGTTTACCGATGCTGAATCACTCAGTCAGTTACGAGTTCTCATCACAGAAACCAACTTTTGATAACTACTTGTCAGTCTGGTAAGTAGTTATCAAAATTACCGTAGTGGTAATCAAACATTTTAAAGTCTAGTGCGTAGAGCTGAAACAGCTTGAAAATATAAGCATCGGAAATACCCGACAAATGTCTGTGCATTAACTGAAAGGTGTTGACAGTTTTTGAAATTTTTGGAAATGACACAAGATGACTAACGCCGAGTTTTCGGAGCACGTATTCTGCATCCTCTTCCAACGTCTCGTATTTTCCAATAATATCGTACTTAATTTTGCATGGTTGGCATAAGTCATAAGCAGGACGCCAGTGCTCGTTGAATGTTTCCTTCAGTGTTTCAGGGTCTACTAAATATTGTACAAACTCACTGAAGGTCACATTATGTCCGCTTAGTAAAGCTTCCGGAGTTGCATCTTTGCGATAGCGTTGAATGATTAGCCGACCAAACCGCTTCATGAAGTAATCACTATACTCCTGTTGAAACTTGTTCCTGAATGCTGAAACAAGTCTCTCGAAGGGATGGCGTACAAATAAGAACTTGAGGTAATGATTGATGCGGTGTTGTATTTCTTGCGGTGAATATGTAGCCAAAGTACGAAACTGGCTTTTGTTATGCACATCGTTGGCTACTATGTCCAAAGGTTGTAATCCAAAATTACCATCCAAAATCATCAGCACCCTCTTCCAGTTGGTGCAAGCCACCTGTTAAAAATAAAAATAAAATAACGGTAAGTGCCGAATTTGTGAATATTTAGCTGCACACTACAGTTGAATATTCATAAAAGTAAGTGGCTCAGTGCGTGCGTGCAAAACTGGAAGAGAAAGTCACATTTGAACCTCAAAAAACAATACTTTCGGCAGTCAAAAAGTTTTATACGCATACGAAAAGTGTATTTAGTTTTTGGATCTTGCGACAAACAAATAAATGACACGATTTTACGGGGTTTTGAGGGGGGGGTAGAAAATTTGGTGGTCACATTTACACCTCCCCCCCTCGGACCATACATAATGACCGGTCCCTAAATATGACAAGAATTGAAAATTTTAACCTTCAAATCTTCAGTAAATACAGTATTTCTATTTTTGACGGACGGTTGACTATAGCAAACTGGTTTTTTTTTACTGACATCTTTCAAGTTACAATTTACCTTCCTCCAGCTAAGAAGGCACATTACATTTTCTTGTATTAAAAATGCTGGGGTGGGGTTGAAAATGGGAAAAACTTGACATCATGAAATGGACAGCCCTCAAGGCAGTCTGTATTTGTATCTTACCTTTGGCACATAGCAATACAGCAACTTATAGCGATCGTCCACTATTATGTGATCCAGAGATTGCGCCTCCAGGGCAGATTTATTGGATTCAAGCCAAAGATAATCACAGACATTTTGCAAGTGCTGCTGACGCCGTTGTTGCATCGTGGCACCTGACTGCCATAGAGAAAGATAAACCAATGTTAAACAGTAAATATCAGAGCAGTTAAATTTTTCTACTCTTCGTTCAATAGAGTGTTACTAATAATCATAAACAGTTTACATTTAATTCTAAAATAACGCTCAATATTTCAGTTTTGTGTGCCTTGCAGTAAAGTTGATACTAAATTTATTGTTTTTCTTTCAAGTAAGGACATGTAATTTCCGCGATAATACTAGGCATGATTTTGCGGTAAGTTTTATTGCGATGAAGGTGCAATTTTGCGGTGATGGACTTGGTGGCTGAATTCAATAATGAGTACACAATTGCAGCCTAATTTTCTAACGTATACGCACCACGTACATGGCTGGTGATGATTGACTGCGCACTTATGGCTGCCTAGTGCTCACAGCATTGTTTGATGCGGATTTATCTGATAATGCTTCGGTGAGAACTGCTCCAGAAGTTTGTTCCAGTTAGCTAGTTGTCAAATATATTGGCATGAAAAATAAGGCCATTTTTGCGGTAAATTTTGCACTGTTTTTGGAAATTTGTGGCCTTTTGCAATATTTACTGAATTTTGCGACAATTAATGTGGTGTTTTTGCTTCAGTTAGTGACTGTTTACCTACCACATCAAGAATAACTTTCATAACTCATTTAGAGAAAATGTTGCTAAAATTTGCGATTTTGCAAAATTGCAGAAATTACATGTCCTTAATAATATGCTGCTCCCAGCATCCCAAACAGTAGATATCACAGCAGGAGGAAAGTGTCTTTTTCCTCTTTTCACATCGATTTACAGTAACAAATATATCGCGTGTGAGAAGGATCAGAGGACACAATTGGTGCTTCCCTGTAAGGCTTGTGTTCTGCAGGGAAGATGGCGTTGTAGTTATAATATAAATAAAACAAATTTATTTATTCTCCCTCACCCCTCTGCTTCCTGTGTTTGAAATAAATCAACACAGTCACTGCTCCATTTTGTCATAATCTCGTTCCTCTTCCCTCGCTTAATAAAACTTATTAAATCTGCTTAACTTTAAGAGTGTGGGCCAACATTCAATGCAGCCAAGTTCATTTGAATGGAGTTTGGAAATGGCGAAAGGAGAACCCCCCCCCCCCCATACACACATACAGATCAACCATGTTAACCTGGCTTGGACTACTGAACGCTATTTGGGAGTCGAACTGTGAGACAACAAACAGATGACGTTTCAGAAGACAAACTTATTATTAAGGCTAGGTTAGAGCTCTGTGAAGCATCAAATGTAATTCTGCACACATTCAGCTTTTGTTCGGAGAACGTGTGAACTTGAACCAAGCCATAGTCTTTTATGGTGTGGCGACGAAAAAAAGTTTTTAAAAAGCTACACTCAAGGACGTATCCGCAGTGTATCATGATGCGGTGGAGAAGGCCCAACACCCTCCATGACACACGCACAGCCATGTAGCCTGCCGTGATGGATCCATGCCAACACTGGGCTTTTTGATGCTGCTTAAATGGCTGTCCGTTTAGCAGTCCGTTCTGGCCTCTGATAACGAATTGGTGGTTTCATCCAGAGGGGGTGGGAATGTTGTTGGTCTGGCCTTGGGGGTGTGGTTGTCGATGGTCTTGTGATGTAGGAGGTGTTGCAATTCGTCTTCTAATGCTGGATTGACGCCCCCCTTTCATGCTGAGGGCAGCTTCTCCCTACCTATGATCATGTTTTTCGTTCACGTTACTGTTTTTTGCTAAGAGATTGTAAATCACGTATTCCCTTTTTTATAGTACCCAAGACGTATGTCAACGTAAAATAAATAAATAAATTTATATTACCATATTTTTCCTGCAGACCACAAGCCTTCCTTACAGAGAAACACCAATTTGTGTTCTGATCTTCCTCCCATAGTACATGTTAAAAATAAGCTCCAAATATTATGCCTTGTCATTACTCTTAGTAAATTCTAGGCTTTTCCAGTCTGAAATTAACAATGTGTGCAAATTCCATACTTTTCAAGGCATTGGAAAAAATGCCTAACTAAACTCCACACTTTTGCAGACAGTATACAAACCGTGTAAAAGAATTTTAAGTAGTTTAACTCCATAAGAGACGGTATCACAAAGTTTTTGTCTACATTATCTATTTACAGTTACACCAATAGTATCAAACAAATACGTTTAACAAGCACGAATGGAAAGTACACGTTAAGATTTTGTCCTGAAGCTGGTTTCGAAAATAACGATGAAATCT
>JAHWFP010129250.1:0-10288 GCA_023313725.1 Lithobius niger | reverse complement strand
TAAGTGTGCTTAAAGTTACAAGGTCATGATTGTAAAAAGAAAAGGACTTGCATGCTTCCTATATACACAGCTGGTTTTAAACTGATAAGAAATCTTTTGGCCACTTTCTCGTTCCACTTCCAAGAATAATTTTTTTTTTTTAATTAAGGATAAAGGTCCGTAGGAAAGCAAAAATAAAGCATGGTTTTTCAGCATTGATGTTCAGTTAAATGGGCGATGAGAAAATTTTAAAATGTCTTTACAAGAAACACCCAACATGCTGAAAATGTGATACTGGCATGCTAATGAGAAAATAAAATCTTAGCATTCCTTAGACAAATCGTAAACATACTATGGTAAAGATTTGTTTTTTGTTAAAGGTAAAAATAGTACTTGCGATTAGCTACATTGTACATCTCCTGAAAAAATTATTAAATTGTGTACTGAAAAGTTAAAATCTAATAAAATATGGCCAAGTTAACAATTGATACATTAAACAAAGGAAAAAAATGGAACTTTGTTTGATTTAAGAAGAAGAAAAAATTGGACAAGTAGCATACATTTCTCATGCTTGTATAATTTTTTTTTTTTTTTTACATGTATCGGCGTTTCATTATTTTACCTCCGGGAAGAACTCTTATGGTTCACTAACATCCACTTTACGATGGAATGAATTGCAAAAAAAAATTATGCTAACTGCCAGCAACAACAAAATAAAAACTGCCCTGCTATTTGGAAAATTCACTAAAATGTTTACGTTTTAATTTCCTAACTTCAAAAATTGACACTACCACAAAATTCAATATGATAAAGCATATTATTATTATTAAAAATTCATGAGAAGGGCACAGGTTTCCTTTAGCAGCATGGCTTTTCTACACGCTACGTCAAAAATGGCCTAAGCTAATACTATGAAATGCTGTTAAGTAAATTAAGAAAATTGTGTCTCTTTCGTTGTATGCTAATACTAATTATCAGGCATAAGTGTTAGAAAAATAGCGCAAGAAGTGTACCACATTTCACCATTCACCACTTTTACGGTAGGCCTACTATAAAGAGCCGTCTAATGGTTAAAATTGTATGTTAACAAAAACATGGACGCTTCTGTCAAAATGAACTAGAGGTGTTAAATTAAGAACAGACATCCAATCACCTTCTTGTTGTGTAATACTGTAGTAGTTCTTGGAAGTAGAAAACTGCACAGCAGGTTTACCAGACCACCTATCCACTTTTCCTTTTCCCAGAACTACTGCACTTAGAAGGATAAAACTAAATTATTGATTACTAAATCGCATATGAAGAAACTACTTTAAATCTTCTGTGAATCTCACGTAGGGAAAATGGGGCATTCCAAGGAGCATCTCTAAGAAATTTCAAATGGAAAGGGGAGGCCAAGTGACTAGCAGATAAGATCTTGTTGAAGCAAGCGCCTTTACTCTAAAAAGTTATTTGATATCTTCAACTGCTAAACCACGACAGTCAAACGAAAACAGCAACGGTAACCAGGAAATTTCTCCCCCATATTAGCCATTTGTGTAAAATTTACCAAAATATGCCATAATTTATACACAAGAACTGCAGATGTATAAACATTCCAACAAGAAAGTCAAATGAATGTTTTCAGTGATGACTGTCCAACCAGTAGGTGCCACGGGCCATTCATTTTTGTCAATACAGTTATCACTGTCACATTTCAACATTTTTAACCTTCCCCCTGCCCACTTGAAATTTATGAGAAATACAGCTAAGGGGCATCAGTAGCAATTTCTTTAAAATCTTCACGTGATTTAGTGATGAAGGAAAAAAGACGGGTGGCTTGATGCAACTGTACTACCTTAAATAAATACAATTTCCCCTTTAATGTTTGCTATTCTTTGAATAAACTCTACCTAAAGAAAACTAACCAACTAGCGCTAAGCCAAGCAATTCACAAGCTCCCAGGTGCATGCCTACGACATGATAAATCATGTCATACATCATTTAAAGTTTATTTATAAAAAGGCCTTAGGGAAAAAACTTCTGGTTGCCAAAACATAGAAATCGAAACTATGGTTGCTCAGTAGGAGCATTGTGTTTCTATATTTTTTTAAGTACAGGCATTTTTAAAACAAACTCAGTTTTATGCTGGTTTATTTTTCAAGTTCTGTTTTTTATTTTTTAGTTTCTATACAGTAGCACCATTTTGCTGATAAGTTATCCTTCACCTGACAACGACATCACAAAATGGGCTAAAAAGACAAAAACAATGCAGGGTTGGGAGGAAAGCGGTGTTGGGAAGGTGAAGTAATTTTTTTAACATAAGCAGTTTACCTGTTCTGTCTAGGTGGCCAACAGTTGCCACAAACCAACTGCATGATAGTGCACCTGCCACAATGAGCAGCAGCCATAGAATGAGACGTCTTCTCGGATGACCCATGACTGCTGAAAGTCTAGGGCGGGCTTGCCAGGTCTCGTTTCGTCATAAACAATGTTCGGCTGCCCCCGGCTTCCTAGTGTAGTCTTGATTTACTTTTAAGGTTACCTGATACGAAAACGAAATATGATTAATGCTCACAGCCAACATAATCTGGTATCTTGCCTAACTGAAATATGTAGAAAAGAACGTTGGGGGAGGGGGGTAAAGTAGACTGGGAATAAGTGATCCTAGTGGCGATAAGAAATGTTTGGACTTCGGGGGGATGCAACACATTTATTGAATTAATATCTTTTTCAACCGTTAAGGTTATTTTAGGCAGGAGTAGGACTATTTGGCTAGGAAGTACCTAGGAGGGGGGTGGGGGTTGAAAACTTTATACAGCGAAGCGTCCCAAACTGATTGGCACCACTGTGTG
This sequence comes from Lithobius niger, assembly GCA_023313725.1. NCBI lineage: Eukaryota > Metazoa > Arthropoda > Chilopoda > Lithobiomorpha > Lithobiidae > Lithobius > Lithobius niger. Next base: position 7,478 of record JAHWFP010129250.1, on the reverse strand, counting down.
CTTGGCTACATATAAATTAAAAAATACGGCATACTAGCCTATCTCCCTCATTTTATTTCACCCCACTGGAGATGTTCAACACAATTTTCGTCACTGTTACGTTAGTTTGTGGAAAGTGGTAATAAATGCTCTTAGCTCTCCATCAATGCTAGCTGAATAAATAGCAGAAGAAATAAGGCAATGAGTCAATCAGCAGTCTGCATTTCTGACTAGCCTTGTTAGCCACACTGTAATAAAGCTGAGAAATATTAAAAAAGAAAATGTAGTTACTGCAGTTCTGCGGTAACACTGACTCGAACTCTGGGCCAACTATTGTGGGGAGCTCCCTGGCTTACGAGCTATCATGACTAAAGCGCTGTTCAATCCTCTTCAGTGGTGACCCTATCAAACTCGTACTAAAAGCACTGATAAAACTGTCAAAGATTTTAGTAGTGTTATTAGCCATCAACCAAAATTCTGCAATAATCTTTCATAGCAAAAAAGAAGTTGTTTGTTTTTCATAAACATATTGCAGTTGTTAATGGCTTTAAAAGACTTCCTTTAGAATTTTTTAAAGAAAGGATGACTAATCAAGGTTACAATTTATTGATAGTTTAATGCTCATGTTTTTTTTTTTTTTTTGCCAGTCCATTAGAGGTTAAATTGGAGAGCCTGCTCATAAAGTTAGCTGTTAAAAGAGAAATTTCCAAAGCTCTACCACACCGATGATTAATAAAAATAATAAGATGGGATGCAGTATGGTAGGCTACCACACCAATGGCTTTTCCAGACCAGGTAAGTGCACACGGGGGGTGGGGGAATCAAGCCCCTGCCATCATGCAAAGTGCATATCAAGATAAGTATGAAAATTGCACGATTTTTGGCAAAAACAAAAAGGGTAAAAAAGAGCAAAAAACGGAAAAAAGGGGGGTAGAGAAGGGTAAAAACACCCAAAAAAGTCCTCAGAAAAAAAACTTACTGTGCCCGCTCACTAACAGTTGACTTTGCCCTCTCGGGGGTCCTGTTCCAGAATTTTTCATAGATTGTTACGTGTCGCTTACCGTAAATAATGGACTACCATTCATATTTGTAAAAATCAATGGTTCAACCAAAAGTTGGAACGAACAAGGGAATTTCCCCCTCCAAAATAGAAGGTTAGGTCATGCAACCATACGCTACGAATGTATGCCATCACACATGCAATAACAAAACCAATCATACCCATGTATATCCTATGGCCTACATGTCATCTTCTTGGTACTAGTCTCAACCGTCCTATGATGGCATGTTATTTTAATATAAGATGAAAGTCACCGTCTAGCTATCGAGGCGTGAAAAAAGTGCATACACACATATGCATACACACGTGTAACACATACACACATATACATTCCTACACAGTTTCATAATTATGTTGTTTGCGAGCGCTTGGGCTTTCTGTACCCCAGTGCTCTTTCAGGATAGCGTGTGTTAACTGCATAGCAAAAATGATTTTTTGAAACCCTCCTTAACAATCGACTGCTAAGCTAAAGGCGTACGGGATTTAACAGTTGCAGCTGGCTAGCTAAAAAAAAAAAAAATACGCAATAAACGGTGATGGCGACTCCCTTTCTTTGTAAAGGTTGAAGTGTCACTATCACTGATTGAAAACCATACGAAAATACAGTGGCGCCATCTAGCGTCAGTGATGTTAGTCTTTACAGCTTGCCCCCAGATGCACAAGGACGTACCAAATTTTTACTCAATAATTAAGGAGGCCGTGGCTTTTTGTTTCGTTAAAAGAAATGGAATTGTGCATTCCTTCGCTTGATGCAAGCAAGTCTACACAATGCTAGATGTTGCCAGATTCTGCAGACTGTCAATCGGTGATAGTGCCCTGGGGCGTACTGGGCATACAGGGGCGGAGAAACAGGAGCTTTCCCATGGGACCTATGCTTCGATGGCCAGAGGGGCCTAGAGAAATTTGTTCGTGATGACTAATTACTACGAAATGCTGCAAGAGAGGGGCCTACGTTAACCTAAATGGACCTTCCAGTACGCCCCTTATATTGCCTCTTTAAGTTAGCCTACCAGAACATTTGGAAGTCACAAAACTATATGTATAGCCTAGTTAAAAGACAACCGCCTTGTGAACATCAACAGTGCATTATGAAACAGTAAGGCATATAATAATCAAATCGAATGTAATCTTATGACCTTGGAAACGACACACTAGCGTGTGTCTAGATTAAAATATATTAAAAAAAAAACCTTTGCCTTATGTATGGGCCTGCTTGTCACTTTTTATAATTATTTGCTGCCAAACAACCGTTAATAACATCGTACGTAATAAAGAATAGCCCAAAGCATACTGAATTCAACAGGAATCCCAAAATCATACGTAAAATATCTCGCATCACGGATCACGGCTGAATTATTTTTAAATACATATTTTCATTCACGCCAGAAATTCATACGCTTATCAACTTACCATTTTAGGAAATAAATATCCTTTCTGATTACGCTATCACTGTAACGGAGTGGTGTTATCTCACAAAAATTACTGGTTGCAAGTTTATCCTCAGCACCATCGTTATGACCGAATGATGACATCTTCTAAGTCGGAATGACGCTTGCAAATCTTCCACACATCATCACGATGAGCCGGCTGCTGAGTTGTTTCCATGGTTACGTGACTTTCAGCCTCCACAGTCAATCACGCACACAGCAACAGGCTGTTAGTTACAATTTCCATGTGTTCAGCAATTTAAATCGCAGATGTGTAGCGTTTTCTCTTTCATTATTTTTTTTTTGGTTGAGCACACTTTCACTCGTCAAGATGAACAAAGAGCGAACATGAAGAAGAAGAAGAAAAAAGAAACTGTCGCGAGTTGGTAGCTCGCAGCTCGCAGACAGGGAGCGGAGAGCGTTCTCAAGGAGCACGTTGGGAAAGTCTATTTTCATCTTCAGAAAAGGGGTGAGAGCATGAGAACGTAAAGCGCTCGACGGTTGTCGGCAAGGTGCACCGTAACTGGGTAAAACTCAAATTTCTTCCTTGTAATAATTTTTTCAGGAAGGTACGCTCAGTATGAGGCTGATAGGCGCAGTATCATCGTCACACTAATGCCAATAGCACAAAATTTATGCCCTTACTATTACTACTACTTATTAAAAAAAGATTTCGTACGTAAGTCTGTTACTTGCAAAGTACTGTAACACCTAACGCGAGGAACAAGGCCAATTGAGATAGTAGCTGCGTTCCTCGCGCTAACTTTGAAAATATTAGCTGCATTCCTCGCTCCACTCGCAGCTACTTGAGGGAAGCTATTAGGGCGCGTTTATGCAACAACTAGCTTTTGCATTCTCGCAGCTAGAACTCAATCGTGATGGCAAAGGTGACATTGCCATGATAACAACGCTAAATGGATTAGCTAAATCCGACATTGTTTGAGTAAATACTTGCAGTCTTATAATCCGTGCCAATAATATAAAGAATTCCTCATGATGAAACAATTTTCCCAAACGCTTCTGAACTCACGTTATTTGCTGTTTTCGTTGCGAGGCGGCAGACATAAAACCGCCGCCATGTTGGAATTTGAGGTGATTTCTAGCTTCTAGCTGCGATAATGCAAAAGCGAGTGGTTGCGTAAACGTGCCCTTACACGGATCCTTGGTGAGTGTCACACCTGGACTAATTTGAAGTGTATTTTTCAGATTTATTCTCGTCATGATTGGAGTTTCTAATGAATTTTGAACTGGATTATGCACGCTGTCAATTTTCGTTGTGCTCAAGAAGCTGACGCAGCGTGCCCGGTTTTACAAGTAATGGACTCTACAGCGTAGTTTTTTTTCTCTTTCTTCCGTCATGTAATCCGTCTGTGTGAGCGAGTTGACTTGTTAATAAAGTTACAGTTGGAAAGTTGACTAGATCTTGCCGCTTCTAGGCCTACGTGGTGTTGCGGCTACTAACATCTCTGCTAATGCTTTTGCTTTCGAAGCAGCACGACGGCAAAGTATTATCAGAAGTATTAGTAGCTACAACTACCGCTAGGGTCCGGAAGAGGTAAGATGTACAGTATCTAGTCAACTTTCTAATCTATGGTGATTTTTCTTTCGTCATTTGCATAGCCATGGAGGGAGGAATTAGGAATTCCTCCATGGCATAGCCAATCATCGACGGACTGGTAACCTGTTGTTCGCAGCGTTTAAAAACCAAGAAGACAATCTTGTTAGGCATTTGGTTGGAGTGTCACACCTGGACTAATTTGAAGTGTATTTATCAGGTTAGTTTTTTAATTTTTCTGCTTGAATTAATTAAACTTTTTTTTTTACTCCAACCAATACCACAATCGAATAGTTTTGCATTTTTCCGTTCCCTGTCAATTTTTGCTTGTATCGTCTAGTGAGTTCTGCCAACAATCACGAGTGGAGTGTTATTGTTGCCAGAAGTCCTGAGACGCCGTTGGTTATAACACTTTACTGCTGTGCGCAGTCATGTGTGGTATGTCCAATGGTTGTAATCCAAAGCTACCATTCAAAATCTTCATCACTCGCCTCCAGTTGGTGCACGCCACCTGTTGAAAATTTAAACAATTGATACGAGGTTAGCTAACACAAAAATAAAACAATGGTACTCACGTTTGTGAATATGTAGCTGCATAGTGCAACCTCATGCACTGGGACTGGGCCCATGTGCCCGGCCTGGGTCCTTTTGCGGACCGCGTTCTGCCGTCCGTCTACCTTCTTGAAGTGAGTGCACCGGTTCCTGAAAGGGGTCATCATCTCAACCCTTCACCCCGGGCCTTTTAGCACACTTTTCGGTACTGCTTGTGCTTCGGCCCGGACCCTTTTGCGGTCAGCGACCTGCTGTCTTTGTGACTCTGACGACATTACTGTTTTCATTGAATATTATCCTTCCTGTACCTACCGACTCTCGCATTTTGGTGCCCCGGCATGGAACCGAGTCCCTATGTCCAGGCCCGGGACCATAAGCAGACAACAATCCGCTATTTCCTTGCCTACACAAGCGCTGCGGTTCCTTTATGCCTGTTCACCAATCGTCGGGGATGTTTCCTCTATTCTGCATTGGCTGGGACAGCCTCTCTGCTCGGCGACTTGAGCTCCGGTTCGTTCTCTTCTTCATTAGTAACCAAGACTTGAGGTTCGGGCCCAGCACCATTTTTCTTGTTCCGTTTTTGTTTTCGTATCCCTCAAGTTAAGGATCTTTCAGCCATTCTGACTACGCTCAAATCTCCGTTCATCGTTTCTGACTCGGGGATAAGACCTGGGCTCAAGGCCGGCCCGGTACTGTTTTTTTCTTCGTTCCGTTTTCGATTTCTTATCTCTCAAGTTAAGGATCTTTTGGCTGTTCCTGAGTTTCAACTACGATTGCTTCGCCATTCTTCGTTCCTGGCTCGGGATTCGGGCCTAAGCTCAAGGCCAGACTCGGTTCCTTTTTTCTTCGTCCCATCTTTGGTTCCTTGCCTTTCCAGTCGGAGAGCTCTTGATTGTTCAGGACAGCTTGTACACAACGTCCAGCCACTCTCCTTTCCAGGCTTTTTCCTTTCCGCACCATGATGTGTTACCTTGCAAACACCGGACTGTCTGCGAAGCCTCTTGTTGAATCCATTTTCGGTTCCCTATCCTGTAAGCCTATGGCCCTTTTTTCCTACAAGTCTCAATACGTACTTCGAACCTTTTGCTTTGACACCACACAATTCCGGCCTCTGCCACAGAACCTCCTGTCTGACAACCTTGCCATTGTGGATGTGCGCCCGTGCACTTTATAGCACGGGGGCAGGCCCAGCACCTAGAGTGAATCAGCACTCCGCTTTCCGTCTGACTTCTCGGACGTTCCTTGTATTTTGACACCCTGGCCGCTAGAGTATCTTCAGTTTCACAAAAAAAAAAAAATAATAATAAATAAAAAACCAGTCCTTCACACTACCGTTTTTTCTTTACATTACGCTTCTGGTTGACTTTCCTCAAGGTTGGGAACCCCTAGAATGCTCAGCGTTAAAAACATCATGTCGGCGTGTCTTAGAGGATCTCCTTCAAAGGCGTGCACCTCGATGACCAACGGGCTGCGTCGTTCGCGTCGGTCCTGATTAACCTTCCGTTACCATCATCAAGCCCTTTGGTCCGGGCAGACCATCGCCATTCCTCTTGTCCGCCACTGTTCCTGGTGCCTTCCTTGATGAAAGAGCTTGACGCAATTTCCCTGGTTCCTCTCACTCCACTTCATACCTGTTCAGTTTTCAACTATCGCCTTGTCAGCGAAAGGGGGACAGTGCGGACTAGGACAGAGCCATACGGACCTTCTCTCAACAAGGCAATAGCTACATTACCGTCTGGCCTCAGCCCCGGCATGGAATGGTGCTCGGCTCGACGCTTGTTCCTGCCAGGTCCTTTTTCTTCAAGCTTCTAGAGCATTGAATTCCGGGCCCAGTCCCTATCCCATGAAGTTAGATAGGGGATTCGCTTGAGTTTGGGGGGATTCCTTGATTCGCTGGAGTTACGTCGACTTCGTGCAGACTTGCATCTAACATTCTCTCTTTTGCACAATTTAATAGGTTTTGATTACTCCTTTTTCTTTGAATTACAAGTCGGTGACAGAACTCGCGGTCATTCCTATAAGTTAATGGTTAACAAAGCTAACTGTGATACTCGCAAGTATTTTTGGACAAGCAGAGTTGTCGTACCATGGAATGCCCTTCCTGATGAGGTGGTCAAGGCACCTAATTTACCTACTTTTAAAAGTAGGCTGTCCAGATGTGACCTAAAAAGGTTTTTGATGCGCTTTTAAATTTCAGTTCACTGCTTTATTGCCTTTTAACTATGTTTATATGGTTTTTAAATGTTTCAAAAGGTTTTTAATATGTATTTTTCTGGTTTACTTTTTTATTGCCTCTTACTGTGTTTTATTTATTATTATTAAGCACATGTTGATTTGACTCCAGTTACTTTCTAACTGTTCAGTATTTTACTTATTCTGTGACGTGAATTGACCTGACCTGCAGCGTGCTTTGTATTTTATTGTTTCCTTTTAAATAATTTTTAGTTTGGGTGGGAGTCAGTGGACCGCAATGGGCCCTTCCCATTCAAGTTGCTTATGCGACAAGTTATTTATTTATTTATTTATAAGTTCTGTGTTTTGTTGCTTTCATGAGTCACCTGCTTGGCTAATTTACGAGTACCATCCTTCCGATGACACTTCCTGTCCGCCTCCGCCCGGTACACAGGTGGTTTGCATTAAGTACTTGATCGCCAGGGCTCGCATGGGCCCTTATGCCTCGGTCCTTTTTTCGAACAATGTTCCACTATCCGCTCTACTTCTTGCAGAAACTGGCGTTGGCCCCGGCTGTACATGCGCTGGTTCCCGAACAGGATTGTTGTTTGGGTTCCTTAATTCCCCCCCCCCCCCCCCGCCCGAATTTTCGACACCACTTCTGCTTCCCAACACCCAGTCCGAAGTCTTTTACGGACCGCATCCTCCTCTCCATCTGCCTTCTTGCCGAAAC
>JAHWFP010129249.1:35790-46982 GCA_023313725.1 Lithobius niger | reverse complement strand
TGTGAATCCGGCTTGCACATTTGAACGAGCATGGTTCTTAATCTTCACCAGTTGACGGTCGTCGAAAGACACTGGCCTATGCTTCTTGTCGTAAGCGCGTTTGGCATTCCTGGCCGCCTCCGCCAGGTGTGCGCGGACCAGGTCATGAGTCTCCTCCAAGGCCTCATGATTTCGCTCTGCATATTATTTCACAGTTAAGTTCGATTGATTAGCAGGAAGGCTCAAAATCTGAAGAGGATTCCGCGGATCTCTTCCATGCCAAAGTTAAAACGGAGTCTCACCGGTACTCGCATGTGGGGTAGTCCTTATCGCATATTGTAGTGCTGGGAGAAGTGGACCCCATCGCTCGTGGTTCTCGTGTGCAAACGCACGAAGACATGCTTTTATGGTTCGGTTTACTCGTTCCGTCGCATTCGCCTGTGGGTGGTAGGCCGTGGTCCTGTTGTGGTGCACTCCTGGCACTTGCAGCGTTGCTTCGAACATTTTCCCAACGAAAGACGCACCATTGTCAGACACCACGTAGTCCGGTGGACCATTGTCATCCACCACTGCCTGCAGGAACTTGGTTGCGGCTGTTTTCGCAGTCGTAAATCTGGTGGGTACCAGCCAGACGAATTTCGTATAATAATCCACCATGCACAGGATGTATTTGTTTCTCGCATAAGTTTCGGAAAGCGGACCAACGAAGTCGATCCCGATCATGTGCATAGGAAAGCTCGCAATGACGGATTGCAGGTCGCCTGCTTTCTTGGTTTGAGACACCTTGACTATCTGACAGACCGCGCATGACCTCACATACTTTACAGCGTCAGAAAACAATCTTGGCCAGTACGCAACCTGCCGTAACCTAGCAAGGGTCTTGTGAATGCCTAAATGACCAGCCTGTCGATGCAGCCGTGCAAGTAGGTGTGACGAAGGGACTTCGGGACATAAAGACGGTAGTTGCCGTTGATCATACCTCTATCTGGTACAGTCGGATCCTTGTAATAAAGTAATCCTTCACCATCAAATGCGTACTTCTCAAGTACCCTCATTATGAAATTCGCTGTCTCCGTTCCAGAGGCTTTGCGTGGTTTCGTGAGTGCTTGTACCACACGTGCGATTTCTGGATATTTCCTCTGTTCTTCGAGTAGTTGACGCTTGTTGCGAAGGTCGACGACTGGATCATTCCAAAGGTAGAGCATTGGAGAGACAGTTCTGGTGTCCATGAATGGTAGCGTCTGAAGAAAGTGGATTTCTGAAGGAGGATTCCGGGACAATGCATCAGCGACAACATTCTGCTTGCCGGACCGTTGTGCCCCCGTGAAGTCAAACATTTGCAGTCTGATGGCCCAGAGTGCAGTCCGACCTGACGTCTTGTTGTTGGAGAGCACCCACTTGAGTGCTTCATTGTCCGTGATGAGCGTGAAATGCGCTCCTTCCACGTAGTGCCTCCACTTCTCGACCGCTTCCACAGCAGCCAGTGCCTCCTTCTCATAGGTGGTCCAGACCTTCTCGTTGTCCTTTAGCGTCCTGCTAAAGAACTCGATGACAGTTCTCTTGCCTTCGTGCTGTTGAGAAATCATCGCTCCAAGGCCCTGGTCTGAAGCATCTGACTCGATGACGAATTCTTTCTCAAAGTCTGGTAGTCCCAGTGCATTCGAAGTCAGTAGCTTCTCCTTCAAAGTCTTGAAAGCCTCTTCATGAACCTCCATCCAGTGGAACGGTTCGTCCTTCTTGAGCAGTTGGTAAAGCGGGCTCGCAGTTGCCGCGAAATCTCTGATGAGCTTCCTGAAGAACTTGGCGATGCCAAAGAATTCGTGCACCTTCTTCTTGGATATGAGACTTGGATAGTTGCATAGCGAAGCACAGTGTTCTCTGGTGAGCTCCAGGCCTTTTGCAGACACTTTGAGTCCAAGAACAGACACTTCTGGCATGCAGAAATGACACTTGCTTCTCTTCAAAGTAAAGCCATGTTCCTGAAGAGCGGCGAAGATCTTCTCTAGTGCACGTACGTGTTCCGAGAACGTACGAGTAGCCACGATGATATCATCGATATAGACGATACAGACGGTACCGATGAGCTTGCCAAGCACAATTTCCATCGTACGCTGGAAGGCAGCGCTAGAAGTCTTCAGTCCGAAGGGCATCACCTTCCATTTGAACATTCCGCGGTGACAGACAAATGTTGTACAGTCCCGCGGTGCTTCGTCCAGCGGAATCTGGTGGAAGCCTTGCTCCCCATCCAGATTTGAAACGTACTTAGCTCCTGACAAGAAGTTAAAGACCTCGTCTGACCTCGTCATTGGCTAACCATCCGACTTAATCTGGGAATTAAGCTTACCATAGTCTAAGACCGGACGATAGCTACCGCCATTCTTCTTCTGCTTAAGAAAGAACGGAGAGCCCCACTCGCTGATGGTTCGCTTAATCCGATCGCTTACGAGTAGCTCGTCAATCATTTTGTCAATCTCCTTTCTAATCTGTGGATTGGCTTGATAGATGCGCTGAGCTTGAGGTTTGGGAGCCTCTTGGAACTTGATTTCATTCGTGGCTCGTAGCACTTTGTACGGCCAGGTTTTCCTGGAAAGATGCTGTTATGTTTCTCAAGGAACGCGTGTAGATATTCAAATTGTCCATCTGTCAACTCTTCTACTCTATCAACTCTGTTGAACTCTTCTGTTCTTCTGACTGTCTCGACTCTCCACATGGGATTGGCTTTCGGTGCATCCGCAGCAGCTCCACTCTTGAAAAGCGGAAATAAGAAATCTTCATGACCTGTGAAGTACGCCCTGTTGTTGACCCAGTCGATCCGTAGATTGGTCATCTTCAGGAAGGACATGCCGAGAATACATCTGCACGCAAGGTTGTCGAAAACCTTGAATGGTAGCACCAGGTGCTTGCCATGTACGGTAAAAGGCAGATCAATCACTCCCACCGAAGTGACGGAAGTCCCGTCGGCGAGTTGCGATTCTTTCCCTTCATATACCGAGGGTACATGGATGTTCGTTAGAGCGACGTAGTGTTATGTCGACTTAATTTTACGACGACATTCGTTGATTCGCATCAAGAACCTCCATGTAACCGTGCTACGTCGCATTAGTGGCGAGCTTGTAGCGAATTAGTTAAACCACCTCTTTACATCGACGTAAGGAAAGTTAGTGCGACATTGGACCTCCATGTACCCACTTAATCCGCTTTCTGGCTTGACCTAGATCTAGTAGTACGCTGTAATTGGTCGAAACGGTAGGTGCTAAAACGTCATTTTGGCGCCAATTCAACACCATTCAGTTAGTTCGTAAACATGAAGAGGCTTTTGACAGTTAGCTGGCAAAAGGAAATGAAATTTTAAGATGTTTAAAAACTATTACGAGGCAAAACATGAATCAGGTACACACACGGTGGAAATTATTAACGGGGAGCGCATTTACATAAAAAAAAAAAAACACTAGCCGTAGTGGCTATAGTTAATTCACCTGTAAGTGGTGTTGAAACATTATTAATTTAAAAAAAAATGAAATACTTAAAGTTTTTTTTTACCACATATTTAGTTATGTGTTTCTGGACCGCTTTTTCTTTTATTTTTGGCCTTGGTCGCCGGCAACAAGTTCCAGCTCTGTGAGCCATACTGTTAAATGGTATGTTTTCATGCTTTTATTTTAGGCATGTATAACGTTAGTAAACTGAAAGTGAAACTCGTGAAAAATGCCAATCTGTTACTGGGAATATTGGCCGCAGTTTTTGGCGGCACGGACCTAGTAGGTCTTGTTGGGCATTGTATTCCTGTTTTGTGTGTGTGTTGGGAGCCCCCCCCCCCCCCCCCGGAACCGTCGGTAAACAATAGTATAGACTACGCATTATGATACGTTTTTTTCCCCGTCCGAAAAACTTTGTCTTATGCCTCAATTTAGTGGTGGTCACGTAACATGATGGAGCACTAATTAAATTACTGAAAATAATATCAATAAAAATTTGGTGGGGGGAGGGGGTACGAGAAGCGCCAGTAAACAAAAGTCCTCGTAAAGCCGTTTTTTTTTTGCGGTCCGAAAAATATTGTTGTTTCAATTTAGTGATGGCCACATAACATGATAGAGCACTGATTAAATTACTGAAAATTATATCATTAAACATTTGGTGGGGGTGGGGGGGCGGGCGAAGGAGGAGTGGCGCCAGTGAACAAAAATTTACTAAACTCGATAAGATGTTTTTTTTTATTGTCCGAAAAAAATTATTCTTATGTTTCAATTTAGCGATGGCCACGTAACATGACAAAGTACTGATTAAATTACTGAAAATTACATTATCGAGATTTGTTGGGGGGGGGGGAGGGTCCAGTAAACAAAATTTTATTACTTGTTAAGTTGTTTTTTTCCTGTTTGAAAAACGTGTTCTTATGTTTCAATTTAGTGAAGGCCATGTAATGATAGAGCATCGATTAAATTAATGAAAATTGGATGGGGGGGGAGGCTACAGTAAAGAAAAGTCGATTACTTGTTAGCTATTTTTTTCCTGAAAAATCTTATTCTTAATGTTTCTATAGATGGCACATGATAGTCATATTGATGTAACATGATATAGCGCACCCATTAACTTTTTGTTTGCGGCCAATCGTACCCCCCCCCCCCGCCAATCAGAGCAGTCGAATTCAAACTTTAATTATTTTTTATAAGCAAACATTAAAATTTACAGGATGTGACGCGTTCCAAGCATAGGAGTTGGGTTGTTTTGAACAACTCAACTCCTAAGTTCCAAGCAATGTGCGCATGTGCCACGTCCAGCTACGCCGCTACGCGAACGTGTTAGCTGCTCTTCCCCAACTACCATGTAACCACGTTGCGCCTAAACCCAAGGTCCATGTACCCACGTCGCAGTAATTTTAGAGCGCTTTTATCTTATATCGACAAACACTACGTCAACGTAGCGAAATGCTCCTACCTCCATGTGCCCTCGGTAATAGACTTGTATGGGAGCATCCGGCCAAATTCGTAACAAGAAAGTGCGCAACACGGTGCAGTCAGAAGAGCCAAAACCCAAGTCAGCATAAAAGTTCGTCTTCTGAACAGTAATGGGTAGGGTATGAGACGGTGCGTCAGAAGCAGTCGTCTTGAGCGAAGGTCTTTCCGTCTTCGGGTTCGGATATCCTTTAGCATAGTGCCCAAGTTCATGGCAATTAAAGCACTCTTTGTTCGCAAATCTGTTTCGGGTGCCAAAATTGTCATATCCACTTGGTGCCCGGATGTGTGGACATGACGAATTGTTCGAATCAACAGCCGATGATGATATTAACATGTGGGTTTAATAAGATCATGGGGCATTACATCTCTGAGCCAGCACACACGTGCCAAGGCTTCTTGCTTCGACTCCTTAGCAACCAAAGATTAGCCTTAGGGGCTTCATATAGAGACGCTTCCAGGCTGAGGGCAATGCAGGAGAGGCTAGGTTAGTGTAATGGCAACAGCCTTGGGGAAGGCAACCATGACAGGTTCTTCCAATAAATAACTACGGCTGGGACGGCCATAGAGGTAGTCAATACAGAGGAAATAATCCTGGGAACGGCGGAAATTATTTTTCTGGTTTCGATAACAGGGATTCTGTTCAGTTTAATAAGAAAACTAACAACCCTTATTCATATCAGGCTAATACTAGCAATAACAGTAACAATAGTTACAATAACGGACAGCAGAAACAAAATAATGGTAGCAATAATGGTAGACAGCAAAACTAAAACCAAAACCAAAATCAAAATCAAAACCAACAAAGACAAAATAACAACCAAAACCGTGTTTCACAACACGCTACAGACGTAAACGAGGGTAATGACTCATGTTAAAATGGTTGTAGTTAAAAAAAAAACAAAAAAAAACGAGCTAATAGTCTGAATGTTAACAGGGATTCAGAACTAAACTCAAAGCAGTCAGAACAGAGCAATAATGACGATCGAAATTCACACGTCAGCTCAGTTCATGCTGAAACGCCTGTTACCCAAAATAACGAAGTGAATAGTACTCGCTTCTTAAAAGTAAAATGTGTTCCATTATTTTCAGACGAAGATTAATGCTTAATTTATATTCAAACGTCGAATGGCACCAGCAAAAACTTACTTTGCCAGATCGCACGTAAGCTTTACCACGTTTAGCGTAATATTTTGGCACAAATCCTTCAAAATATGTTGCGAGGTCTATAGACGGTAATAAAAATCTCGTAAATGAATTTACAAATGCTTTAAACATAGTTAACGATAACGATAAGTACGGTTTAACTTGTGACTCAGTAATAGTAACACTATTCAAAGATGGTTTAGATTCCACAAATTTTCATTCAGAATTAAACCCAGTCGATACTAAAAAGCCAATCGTTATTGCTTTATTAGGTAACGAACGCACAGTTCAGTTTAAACATATTTATTTATTCATTTATAGAATAATTGCAAACGTCCAAAAGAGCTATAAATGCAATTTTAAAAAAAAGCAAAATTTCAATACAAATACAAAAAAAAAAAAAAAACGAGCAAATTGACAAAATAATTTTCAACAATTTAACAAATATGGCTGCATGTTTTCTCATGCTTTCTCCAGTCTTTTCTCAACTTTGTAGCAAAGGCTGTATCATACAAATGATTCATTCTATAAAAATGGAGTTAAAATGCCTTCAGGCACTTCTATTGGCATTTCACCAACAATGCAGAACGATTGGAAAATTAGGATTCCAACAGTTTAGGGACGTTCGAACCTACAATCTGCTTAACATTTTGGGACAGCAAAAATGTTGCCGACCCAAATGCGTCACCAGCGAAACACTCATCGTTGGGAGAGCGAGGAAACTTGCTTACGAGCATTTCTGCTCAACCGGGCAACAGATGGTACAAGCAGCACCATCTAGCGTCCGAAGTTGATACTAGCTGTGAGTCAGAGGAGCAAAACCACAGATTAGAGAGTTAGGTTTAGGCAGATGCGACACTCAGTGTTAAAGCACCGTGCCGCATCATGGCGGCGTTTACAGTGGCGCCATTCCTCGGGAAGAGCGTTCCGTAGCAGACGCTCTCGCACGCTTTTGCTGGATTTCAATGGCAAGCTCGTGTAAGCCTTTCGAACGTCTTGTTTTTTTATGGTTTATCTCCAACAATGGATTTAGCAGGTAAGAATAACGAATCTCCCAGCATTATGAATAGTAATTCTAAATGTTGCAGCAAGAATAATTTACCATCACGTTAATTTAAATGCAAACTTGAGATCCATTCAAGTGAAGTGGGTGTGCGTGGTGCACTAACAGGAGGAAGACCCAAACGCTGGCCTTTTTCAAATTTTCTAAAGACCTTCCCAGGTGAGAATTATATTTAAAAAAATTAATGCAAGCAGCTTTTAGGGATACTCAATTAAATTTCACAAGGGAAAAAAAATTATTTGACTGTTACAATACAAATAACATTTTTTTAATGTTCTTTTTATTCCCTAAAAATAATTCACTTGCCTTATGGCAAGTAAATAAATTATTTGTAAGGAATAAAAAGTAAAAAAAAAATATAATAATGTTCTTTGTAACGTATTATTTACACTTTAATTTACGTAGTGAATTTTTTTAGAAGCTTCGTCAGTGGCTGAAACAGGGTTCGCACAAGACAGCACATACAAAATTCAAGGACTTTTTGCAGGGACTTTCAAGGACCAATACAACTTTTTCAAGGATCTTTATTAACAAATCTGCTATCTCACTCTACATTAAAATGTTCATGTTGTAATAGTAAGATGATGAGAAAAAAAATGAGCAGAAAAAATGCCCCGAAAAAAAAAAGACGTGGGACAATAAAATACTGTGAAAGAAAGCCGGAGAAAAAAATTATTTCGTGTGCCCTTATTTTTTTTTTTGTAGTTCAGCAGTTACCTTGGCTCGAATTTCACCAGGGAGGGTAAGGAGTTTCACCACCAGAACAACACTTTTTTTTGGCTTTTTTCCATCGGCTTTTTAAACCCCCCCCCCGTAGAGATGTTTTAATGTCTGGTAAACAACTGATGAAAACTGGTATAGCAACAAAATTTAAAACATAAACAGAACATTTTATGACAACGCTTCTGTATGAAATGCGTAATTTCTCACTTATTTTTATTCAGTTAATTTAGATTTCTACACTTTACAGATTTTTTTTAGCATGTGTCGAAACATTTGCTTTTTTTGCGTTTCTTTAATCTCTTCACGTAACCGTATTTCTTTTTTTTTTTAGTGCAGCTTTGTTGGAGTCAACAATAAATTTAACTTTTTAATAAAATGCGTTCGAAATAGGTCTCGATTTTTTTTGAATAGATATATTGGCAGTTTGTTTTTAGTTAATAAATTCTTGCCCGTTAACACATTTTTATTTTTATTTTGTATACGTATTTAAGCAAAAATATAATAAAATTGCGATGGCTTGGATCAATGCTTAAAATACAAAGTAAGAAATGAATTAATTACTTTTTTGTAAATTTTACTTTGATTTTACGTTAAAAAAAAAAAAGGGGGGGGCTAGTACAGAGCATCGTCATAATTTATGTCATAAGTAAACCACTGTCCTGTCAACACCTACAACCACGGATTTATAGTGTCGAATTTGGGAAACAAATTTGATCGCAGCCAACAATTACACAAATCAGAAAATAAACTTTAAAATGTCCATTAAATTGATTCTAGCAGCTAATATCGTCCTCTATATGTGGGAACCAATATACAAGCTCTATTCCCCAAGTTAAATCACTCAAAAAATTGTTTTAAAAAGGATTAGCTAGCCTCTCTTCGCGTAGATTGCAATGCTGCTAGTTCACGGATTTCATTGCGACGCGCTCTTCCCACCAGCTGGCGCTGTCGTCAAGCAGCACGCTCCCTCCCGTAGAGAAGGCACTGAGTGTCGTATCTGCCTAAACCTAACTCTCTAATCTGTGAGCAAAACGAAACATCACTCGACTAGGAGCAAACATCGCCTAACGCTGACAACATTCAAGTGAACACAGTTTTAAATAAAACTAAGGTTAAATATTCGCGTCCACACTTAGTGTTTGACGTTGGAAAATAGGTCAGAAATACGTTTATTTGACACAGACTCGTCACTTTCGCTAATTACAAACACAGCAGCCCCCCAACGCATGCTTCAGAATTTTAGCGTTAAATGTCATTTAATTGCAATAACCACACCAGTAAATTTGGTTGGGGTCGGAAATAGTCAGATTAAAGCTGATAGGAAAATAGTAACAACTATAGAAAAATGTGAATTTTCTAGAAACCAAGAATTTGTTATCGTACCTGATGGTTCATTTGGTAATATTTCAGTACTATTAGGTTACGATTTCATGTCAAATAAGTCAGATTCGTTAGCATTAAATTGCCCAGATAACGTCTTAACTTTAGACGATTTAAAATTTCAAATGTTGTCAACACCAGAATTAGCTCATGTTGCTTATAATCAAAATAACGAAATAATAAACAGGGAAAATTATAAACCTGATCATATTTACGTAGCAACAGATGAAGATAGTGATGATAATCCTATATTGTACGCTTGAAAAAAAAAAAGCTTATAGATGTTAGTATCTTTTGTTAAGGGTTGAGGTAACTCCAGCAAACTGTGAGTCCAGAATTACCGGAAATCTACATTTCCCAATTCTTGAAATACAAAAGTATTACAGGAGTATCAGTACATGAAAACGGCGAATTTAACTTAACTTAAACTTTATTTTAGCAGTCGCATCGCCTTTAAGGGCTTACAGGACTGGCGGTTGCCGTAACAATAAATCACCTCAGAAAAAAAAACATGTAAAATGAACCATGCTACAGTTAAATAGTGATGGAACATTACAGTGAGCATTAAAATATGCAGTGAGAATTACTATTACTGCGCGAATTATTATATACAGTGATAATTATATTTACTGTAGGCATGCTTGCTCAAAATAAAATATAAAAAAATAAAAAACCGGAGCAATTAAATTAGTGAAATTTATCATGTTAAAAAGTAGCAATGTTTAACACGCAAGCAATGTATACGAGTTTTAACAGGTTATATAAAAAAAAAAAAAGATTTCGACCTTGGTTGTTACCAAGGATACGAAATTTTCGAGTGAAAAACTGAAAATTCTCAACCAGTAAGCTCCAAGGCGTATAGAGCATAGGCGGTGATCCTGAGGGGGGACGAGGGGGACCGTCCCCCCCCCCCCCACGTTTTCAAGATGAGGGCTTCGTCCCCACCCCCATGAAATATATTGCAAAGTTGTAAATCGGTATCTATTCATCACACTTATCACGTTGAGTTTGAAAAAAAACAGTACTTTCGTTTTCCCCACTGATTAACTCAGGTCATCAAATATTGTGAGTCATCAGTACCTAATACAGGGAAGTAATGAAGTAAAGAATTTTAGTTGCAAGGTATGGCCAAGGTCAGAAAGATGACGGATTTATGGTCAATGGAGGATGTAAGCATATCACTCGGCTATAGCAAAATAAATAGGTTTTTTTTAACTCCATAAAAATCTTAAAGTAATACAATTTTATGGTGAAAAATCACCATCACGCAAAAAAATGATACACATTAAATTTCATTATTAGTCGAATATCAATCTAAACTTTATTTAATTTTCGTAAATTAGAACTACTTTCAAAATGTGTATGCGTAACCCTAGTCACCCACTTCCGCCGTTACAGTGAAAGTGTAATTTAGTGCGAAACTAGTCAAAGGTGGAAGAGTAGAGCCAAACGAACAAAAGCCAAAACGAAAGATACCGGAGAATCCGATTTCAAAATTTGTTTGATTGTGTGTCGACGAAACTAAACTGGAATCGCCTTGTGATTTAGTGGAACTCGCAACCAGGGCCGTGGCTAGGAATTTTCTCTACGGGTGGGGGTGGGGGACACAAACTGGCAATTTTTCGCCCCCACAAAGCAATTTTATGGTTAGGTTCACCCACGTTTCGCCGAATTTCAGTTAAGATATACTTCTGTTTCGCCGACAAGTAATAAAAAGTTAATTCGCAGGTAGTTAAAAACATAGCCTTACTTGACCACTTTATGAAATAATTATTTCCTACAATTTATAGCTTACTTATGTACAACAGTGGAGTAACAATTTAAGATGAACCTTATTTGATGTGTGGGTGGATAATGATACCAGACACCGACCGAATGAACAAAACAATAACACTTTGGGTTCGTACGCCCTAAAAAAAAATACTTCAGGATGAGAAGGGCCCTGTAGT
>JAHWFP010129249.1:0-35690 GCA_023313725.1 Lithobius niger | reverse complement strand
CAGGATGAGAAGGGCCCTGTAGTGTCTCGTGTTCGTGTCGACAAGTAGCACCCCCCCCCCCCCCCGGGGGCAAGTGCCAACTCTCTTCCGGGGGGGGGGGGGGGGGGGGGCAAAAACAATTTTTGCAGTTTGCAGTATTAAACTTCATTATATCATTTGTTGACTTCTATTGCTTACTGCGAATTTCATCTGTTTATCAAACAAATAACAAACATATTTAACAACGAAACGTTCTATTAAAAAAATTAGCTAATATTTTTTCAACACGCGCATGTTCATACCTAAATTAAACACCATTTCAAGTTTTCAAATCGCTCCTTTCTGATTGAATGTCATTGCTTAACGAATCGTAGAATTGTTTGTGTGACGACACTAAAATTACTTAAAAGTCGGTGAAATGGGATCATCATTTCGTAAATTCGGCGAAACGAGAGTGTACCCTATTTTATACCCCCACGACAATCCATCTCTCCTCTTTCCCCACCACGACGAAATAATACAGTTAATCTTTCTTAAGTCCAACTCTAAACTATAACGATAGAAAAAACAAACAAAAAATCATTTAAAAAAAATCAATTGAAATCGGGTAAGCTTTTTTACGCCCTCTTCCGTCTTTCTTGGGTGGCAATGCACCCCCGGCCCCCCCCCCCCCCCGTTCAGTCACGGCCCTGCCCACAACTAAATCAACGGCAAATGAAATGAGGTTTGTTTATTTATTTACTTTTTATAGCTGGGAATTTAAATTGATTGATTGTTATGGTTGTACTAGCGGAGTCGCTCGCTCATTCCGCGTCGTCTTGCTCCCCTTCCCCTCCCTGTCTGCCTCCCCCTCATTTAATTTGCCGTTCGGTCGGTAGACGGCATCGTATGTTCGCGCTGCTGGCCGTTGCATTCTGGGCTCAGCTACTATCTCAGCGGACCTTGGCTGCTACTCTTATAATTTGCCGTTTCGTTGGTAGATGGTGGAGATGGCATCATATGTTTTGCTTGCTGCTGCGCTGCAGATGGCTGCTGCGCGCAGATCTTGCGCTGCTGCGTTGCGGATCTTGTGTAATTAGATTGTACCAATGCTTGATTTGGTACAACCATTAATTTTTTTTTTTACGGAGATTAAATATCAGTGCATTTCATTTGTTAAAACATTTTCAAGTCCTTCGATATGATGCAAAAGCTTGTCTGCAGTGCGAAGAACACTTTGTGTGTGAAAAATCTAGAGAATTGGTTTTGGGTTTGTGTCATAATTCAGCACAATAAAACTTTACTAGGATGGCGTAATGTACATTTAAAAAAAAATTATTTATTTTTTTATGTTATTTTTGTTTGTATAAGGGAAGTGATTTCCATACAGTCACATTATTATTATTATTATTATTATTTTCAGTGCATCTGGAGAATGTATGTAAACAATGAATGATTCTCAGCCCACTTGCAATTTTTGTGAATGTTTGAAGGTATTTTTAATTGATGCTGTCAGAGGAGGATTTGCACTTTTGCCACATAGGGGCTATCAACGATTTTTTGCTCACTCCCGTTTCTAATATTAATTTTCACGTATTTTCTTTTTTTCCGACTTTCTTTTTCCGAATATGAACTTTTTTTGCTATTTTACCCGTCTTTTTCTATCGTATTTCGTTGTATCTCGAGGCTGTAGGCCCCTAAGCAACCCTCTAAATATACCAGTAACTGCTACATAAACAATTCATCTTTCTATTAAATTCTCGCATTCCGTAGTGCAACCCTAGTTTGTTACACTCAAGCTCACGAAAATTTTGCAAATGCTATTTTTCGGGTGCTTGAATTCTATCTAAGCAAAGTTGCTGACTCGAGGAGCTGGCAGCTCTATTGGCCCATAGGCTCGGTTAAATGTCCCCCCCCCCCCCTTACAAAGCCCACGGGGGGGGGGGGGGGTGTAATTTTGGGAGGGAGGGGGAACGGATGCAAGATTACCGTAAGACATTACCCCGACCTCCTCCACGTTTTTAAAATTCACCAATCTTAAAATACAAAATTTTGGCTGTTTCTCGGCTTTCGTCCCCCCCACAACTTTAGAAAAATCGACGCCCTTGGTATAGAGTTCCATTTCATCAACGTAAATTGTTAGATAACTATCTTGATGAGATAAAAAAAGTAGAAAGAAAAAAAAGGGGGCAAATCAGCATTGGTTATCGCCATGGTTAATGATAAAGAGCAGGCCAACTGGTTATACAGTCGTAGTAAATCTACGAGGCTTGAATTCTGTAATTATAAGGATGAGTGTTCCAATGCCCACTGTGACTGAGAGCATGGCGCATCTCAGTGGCGCCAAATATTTACTCGTTTAGATTTCTAATTTAGATTTTATCAGTTTAACCTACTGAATCAGCTGCGATTAAAACAGCATTTAGCAATAGGATACCTTTATTGTGACTCCTCAACCCCCAAAATCGAAAGAATCTTATTACAACTGAGATAATACGAGTTCATATTATGTCACAAGTCGGGTCGACTTCTAGCGGTTTCCGATGTGTTGTCTCGTATAGAGAGGCGCTGTATTGGGCAGCCAATATCCCGACTAGACACAATAACACCTAGTGGAGGAACAGACAGACGATGCGTATCGTCCGTATCTAGGCAAAATCATAAAACGTCTTAGAGATTAGTCAGCGGAGGATCAAACTGATGCCTCAAGTTTTATAAGGACTATGATAGAATTCTGTATAGAATTAGGCTAGCAGACCCATCTGAAGGTCGTATGCATAATTTAGCACAGATGAGTACATATAAATCTCTACAGAACTTTTGCTTACACGACTATTTTTCAACACCAGATGTCGTCATTGATGGTCGTTGAGGCAGAGCCTAACGCTCGTGTTCCTTATAGCGAATAAATTATACCTTTCATTGGACCTACGCACCTGGAAATCTCGGTGCAGCTTAACGAAGTGTTAACGGAAGCTGAGATAAAATTACATAAATACACGGCGCAAGTGTTGGAGGATCCAACAGACCATTTATTGAAGGTTCAGGCACCAACGTTTAAGCCTGCCAAAACGACGATGCAGCTAGCAGTTCAGAAACGAGCCTAACTAAGAAACAAAAACGCGTCGAGCCAAAATTGGCCGCTCATTTACAAAATAAATACCGTAAAATAGATTACGAACTTAATAAACAAAATGCTTAGTTGTATGCATGGTTACAATACTCGTAGCAGTAAGATTATGCTAGAAATTAAGCTGTGTCGGCGGTTGGAAGAGGCAAACGTTGACGATGAGTAAGTCTTTATGTATCCAACGGGGAACAAAGAAAACATGGCGTCACCGTGATGGAGCGTTCACGCGCTCTGCACGCGGGGACCCTAGTGAGTAAAATCAGAAGTACCTTTCCGAAACCAACGCATGATTGCTATACCAGTCACCTATGCAGTTTCGTTCGCACAGTGCATAACACCAAACATATTTACATCGTATAAATGCATGAAAATAGCTTCAGTCTATTATGTTTCAGCATGGGTAGATAGGTTTGTCCTATCTACCCATGGTTTCAGGATGTAAATGTAAAATAATTTTGAGACAGAAACTTGTAGCTTGTTAAAAAGAATACTATTATTGAAAATAACAAAAACCTACACAAAATCACAGAAAATAAAATAACGTAAATTAAAAAAATATTTACAAACATATTATACGAAGATTTACAAACTAATGTGAAATAATAAACCACACAAAATACGAAACATTGGTTTAGTAGAATAATTTTGGAAAATAATAAGACATGGAAATCATAAAATAAAAATAAATCTACATAACTATGTCGTAACTGCAAGTTACAGTAGAAAAGTTAAAATTATTGAATGGTAAAATTTAAGAAAATTAAAAGAAGTAATTTTGATCATAAAAATGAATTTGGAATTTGAAACCGAAAATAAATTGGACGAAAATTTAAGTCTTTTCGGTAACTTACGGTTACAGATGAAAAATAATGTTGCAAAACATGGTAAATTAAAATAAATATATACAGCAACATAAATCTAGGGTACTGGTAAGTAAGTAAATAAACGAATGAAATGGCAACATAAATGAAAATAATCATATCAAGAAGGGAAATAATAATAGAACATTAAATATACAAAATTTCCTGAAATAAAAAGATCAAAATTAAGTACATATAAAAACATTGTACGATCACAGATTTAAGAAACGAATTTAACGTTGGCTATGATAAAATAAGGAAAAAGGGAAAATAAAATTAAGAACAGGGAAATTTAATTTTGACTAAAAAAATTAAGGTTTCATCTAGAAAGTTAAGAAATTAATAAGAAAATTTAATTTGGAAGAACTTTCAGAAATCAGTGATCATAAAAACATGATATTTCCCATAACCAATAAACTATTTACAATATGTACAACCCTAATGTTGTTGCATTCAGGGCAGTCAAATTCGACCACACCGCTTCCTTTAGCGGGCAGTCGATACGACAACAGCGCTAATAATCACCGCTATCGTTGTCATCTTGATTACCTTAAATAAAAGATTGAATACCAAAAATTAATTTTCTATTCATAAAATTATGAATACATGTGAAATTACCATGTACTTGGTTCATTGTAAGTATAACTTTCGCATATAGCGATACATGCTGTTACCTAAATTTCGCTCACGTTCATAAGAACAATATGGAGGGAAATCACTGTAAATAGTATACGGGATTATGATGTTCAAGCGTATAAATGATAGCTAGAACATATTCTTTCCCGACATAAGTGTTATAAAATGCATGACGTTTTGTGAGTATTGCCCCCCCCCCCACCCCAACCGTAGAATTTAATAATTTAATTCCACCCCCCTGTTTACAGAATTTAATAATTTATCTGAACGATAAGTAAACTAGCAAAATATCCAAATTTCATTAGGTTTAAAACCACTATTTAGAGTTTGAACGCGCAGCGGACATAAAATGTTCCTACACGCAGAGAGCCTACCATTTTTAGCGCCTAGTTTGCGCTGCCGCACTCGTTGCGGCTAATAGTTTCAAAACAAGAAATTTTGTAAGATAAAATTCCGATACTTACCGGATGGTTACCGAATATTTAAAATTAATGTTTTACACTGTTTAAACTTATAAGTATTATATAAACTTGTACGGTAAACAAATTGTACCAAGAATTAATACCACCCCCCTCCCACCCCCCACCCCCTACTAAAAAAAAATGTCAGAACTTAAAACTTGTACTCACACTCTAGTTAAGCTAGATAGCATGTTATTCTTGAAATGGAAACGGTGCCACATAAATAAGTAATAAGCTATATAGGAGTCCAGTTTCAGTAACTTACTTTCGGACTACCTAGCCAAAGTAAAACTATTCCACAAATAAATAAAAAACATCAGTCCATGGCATGGATTCCCTTTCATGAATAAAGAAAAAAAAAAAAGAAAAGCATTCAGGAACATTCATTTTCTTAAATTAAGAAAGAAACAAATGAAGGTCCCAGACAGATGCAACCATTAATTATTTTAAAAGCATAAATTTTCAAACGTAATGATAAAACGGAAGTTGGACGAACTATGCATATAGCTATGCTATACTATTTAAATTTTAAATCCATAAGGATACAAATTATAAAATTCAATCAAGAGTTATAATAACCAATATTTCAATTCACATCCATAAGGATATGGATCACGAAACGAAAAAAATTGCAATTGCACTTATTTAAGAAACCAGTTCGTACAAATTCCTTCTTCCAATGCTTAAAATAATTAGCACCGCGTTGTTGATAAAACAACATATCAATAAATAAAATTGATTTTATACCATTTCATGTAAATGTAACTAACCTAAAAGGCTTAAAATATGTAAAGCTTATACCAGTATAATTGAAAATAAGCATTTCACTTCACAGTAACTTGGGTTTACTTTTGAGAACCATTCATTTAATGTTAAAACACTTTGAAAAAAAAACTATTTGTCGAAAACGACATACCTATTTGCCCAAAGAGCGATAATGTATTTTCAAATGCATATATTGCATTAGACTTTTTTTATGACACATTACAGCCAATAATTAAGCCTAAATCGCATAATATTGTGATAAAATTTAAATGAGCTCGTGCTTGGAAGTTGTTCAAAAGGAAATGTTTTGCATAAACGATTTTGGTATTATCATTTCCACTTCCAGCAAATAAAAAAAAAAGTAATATTTCATAACCATTATATGAATGAAGTTTAATATGAAATTTAATTATAAATATCATATGATAATATTAAAAAAAAACTAAATAATAAATAAGAAGTTTTCTTACCATATTGTCCATCATGGCAGACAGGGCAATTTTTCTTACAAGGACTGGAACGCTGGCACTGTTGTTTCCGCTCCCCGATGCACCAGCATTTATTGTAGTTGGGGCATCCAGATCTTGCACAGGAGCGATGTGGATTAAATCTGGTAGTGGCGGTAGCTCTTCTAGTAGACAGTCCGGTAATAATTCTCATCCTGCTGGTGGGTAATATCCTGATACCGCCCCAGAGCCCGATGAACATTTTGTTGTAGGAAGAATACATTCTCTGCATTTACCGCCCTCCAAAAGTAGGCGGAGAAATGCTCAGTCCCTTCCGGAAATGGAGGAAATGCTACATATCTACAATGTAGACATCCCCTTGCATTAATAGGGCTACACCCTAAATAATGCGAGCTCAGCCTTAATTGCGGAGCCCTCGCAGATTCCTCGGGCAGTGCGCCATCAACAAAAATGTTCTGCCCGGGATTTTTAATAGTCAACTCCATATAAAATAATCAGAGGACATAGTTCATAGGGTCCTCACCCGGCAACATCGGCGCGAAGGGTATCTCTTCTGCGGTCCGATGCAGGCATTCAGGAAAGACGGCCGGAGTTCGCTCACAATATAAGAAATGGTTGATGCGTACCGACAACAGCAGAATATTGAGCGACAGGATCCTCAGAAAGTCTTTCATGTACCGCGGCATGTTCTCAGCCGCGCTCCTCTGTTCCTTAGGAGTAACTTTACGTTTCTTCTGGGGAGGGTCTATTGAGAGCGATGAAAGTTGGGGAGCAAACGAAAAAAAAAAACAAACGGTCAGATTGAAGTACACAACTTCGTGTGCGGTTAAAATCGCCAAATTTTCTCAAGTCCAAAAATGTGACCCAGAAATGGATATTGGCAAAACCAATGGGTGCAAAGTTCCGGCTTGACGTCATAAAAGGGGGGGTCTATCTCGTTTTCCTAGGGACCTAGCTCACCCTCTCTGCTCTTGTAGTGCCAACAGCTATTGTTTACATGGCCTCGAACAGGCTACATTTTGAGGTCAGATCAAGCCGACAGGGCCCAGAGCTGCACCCACAACCCTTTCAACCCACCGACCACGTTCGTTTATTACACACCCTCTTCCCTCAGCTAAGAGAGTGAACGTGCTCAATTGGACTCATCAGCAAGTGAAAGGGATGGTCAGAGTAGGTCGAGATGGCTCACCCTTGACCACAACAGCAGCTTGCTACCCACCTAGAAGCTAAAAAACAGCAAACTCACTCCATAGCGGGAAAATACAGAATTATTCTTTTGAAATAAGAAAGAAAACTCTGAAACATTATTTTGTGAAATAAATTATTTATTTTATGTATAATGTCACTAACAAATACAAAATACTGTGTGAATAACTGTGATATGTATTATGTAACTTGGAAAGATATGTGAATATTGCATAACTCATGTTGTCCAAATTTCACGTATTTTCAGAAAATGTGCAACATACTATGAATTTGGTAAAGTGCCAGGATGGCAAATAAATGGAGAAAAGAGGCTAAATCACAGTTACTATAAATTAAAAGATAAGTGATTCCTAGCCTTGTGGTGAAAACAAGTGTAATTCATACACCCCACCCTTCCTTGCCACGTTACACATAAAATTAATTACCATTGATACGACAAATTAAAAACATTAAACTGTCATTAATTAATGGGGCAGTGCAAATTAATTGCTATTGGTGAAAAAAGAAAAAAAAGAAAAAAAGTTTTGACATTAATAAGACAAATATTAAAAACATTCAACTGTCATAAATTAATGGGACAGTGCAAATTAATTACTAGTGATGAAAAAAAAAGAAAAAAAAAGGTTTTGACATTAATAAGACAAAAATTAAAAACATTCAACTGTCATAAATCAATGGGACAGTGCAAATTAATTACTATTGATGAAAAAAAAAGAAAAAAGTTTTGACATTAATAAGACAAAATTAAAAACATTCAACTGTCATACATTAAAGGGGCAGTGCAAATTAATTGCTATTGGTGAAAAAAGTGAAAAAAGAAAAAAAAAGTTTTGACATTAATAAGACAAATATTAAAAACATTCAACTGTCATAAATTAATGGGACAGTGGTGCAAGTTACTTGCCATTAGAAAAAAAAATTAAGATTAATTGCTGTTACTAATAGCAAGAATTTATAGGGTTTGAAGGAGAATTTGTCACTCTAAAAAGTCCCTATTGAAACACGTTAGATCGGTCCCCATTAGTTCAGTCCGAGTTTTCAGAGGGTGCCACGTGTTCCATCTGATAATTTTTACTAATTTGTCAGCCCAAATCTAAAGTAAACTAAATTACAACTAAGCTAGGCTAAATAATAATTAAAATCAAGCTAGTTTTGTTTAGTTTAGTTTAATTTTAGGCTGAAAACTGAATAGAAACACCCACATAAAACACATGGCATACTCTATAAACTAAGACTGAACTAATACGACTGTATCCAAGGCGTGTCAGTATGGGTCTCAGTAGCAAATTCTCCTCCCCAACCCTATAAATTCTTGCTAATAGAAAGGCACAATAACTTGAATCAAAACAAAGTAGTTCAAAAATGAAAAAAAAAATAATTGCTGTTACTAATAGTCAGGCACACTAACTTGAACCAAAACAAAGTAGCTCAATACAGAAAAAAATAATTGTTTTTACTTGTAGTAGAGCACATTAACTTGGAAAAAACTTTGCTGTTACTTGTAGTAAGGCACATTAACTTGGAAAAACTTTGCTGTTACTTGTACTAAGGCACATTAACAAACAAAAAACACTTTTGCCGTTGCTTGTAGTAAGGCTTACTTAAATGTAAAATCTTGTAAAATAATTCATTATGTGAATTCAAATTGAAATTGGGTGAGGTACGCTTGAGGACTTGGAACGTCAACGTAGTTCAAGTCAGTGGCAACACAAAGTAAAGTACCTCACACTTAAGTTCCCATAGAACAGATTACACACTTCTTAAAGGTTTTGTGAGTGGCAGGTCATGCTCACAAGTAAGTTATGAATGGCAGGTCACATTCATACAGATGTCAAGAGTGGCAGGTCACACTTCTTGACGTTTTGTGAGTTGCAGGTCATGCTCACAGGTAAGTTATGTATGGCAGGTCACATTCATACAGATATCAAGAGTGGCAGGTCACACATCTTGCAGGTTTTGTGAGTGGCAGGTCATGCTCACAAGGAAGATGAGTGGCAGGTCATACTCATCCAGTTATTTCGATAATAAGTGATAAATTTCACTACTGAACAAGATATTCAAAATTAACGATAGCAGGCATAGCGATGTCGCTGCATATTCTAAGTTAAAAAGTGCAGTAGCAATCCGTAGATACTGCAAAATAATGTCTATGACAGCAGGTTTATTGGAAGCTTGCATATCAGAAACAAATTAGCAGCATAAATGAAAAAAAAATTATGTTGTATGATTGCTGCATTTCGATTTAATTTTAAATCGTAGGTTTCTGGAATTTTAGAATTCCAGCATCTGACTTTCCTATGTATTGGTTGCTTACATTCAGGAGAACCAATGAGGTAGCATAGTAATAACGGTTCTTTTGCCATGCAAAAGAGTTCGTTAAAGGCGATAGCCTTACAGACAAATCACTCTATAACATTCACTCTAGTAACGAATATGAGTCACTAGAGCATCGCACAACATTAGGATCAAGGATCGTGCCAATCACATCCTGTAGTATAACATATTTATTGTGAGGAAACGCAATAATTTATAAAACTCGTGTTTATTGGCGGAACCTTAACTGTTAGGTTCGACCTGAACATGATAGTCAAAATGGGTTAACATACATATACATTAACAAGGTTCTTAAAATGCCATGATAGACGGCTTTCTGTATTGGTCAGTTTGAACTGTCACGTGGTAGTCAAAAGAGAAAAACAGACAAACACGAATACAGTTGTTTTCTTAAAAGACAACGGGTTAGTCTAAACTGTCTCGTAGTAGTCAAATGGGTGAAACAAATACAAGTAACATAAACATTAAGTACACAATGGGCTCACAGTAAAATTTGACACTTAAATGACGGGTTAAGCGAACGCGACTTAACGGGGTAACAATACAGGAATCCCGTTCCCCCTCCCTATTATAATGCTTATTTGTTACCATGTAGCATGAATATTTAGCATATGTGTTTGATAAAGCATGTTAGAACTGACTTTGAAAACTTGGTCGCCAGTTTGAATCCCAGCACGGGACCAAACAAGTGATACTGTAGACAGAAACATACAAGTTTTCCGGGCGACTCATGAATACTCATGTGATATTTTATTTTATGAAGACTGTATATTCCGATGATATCTTGTTGTCATTGGTACTACCGAAAAATAATGATTAAATTTGACAATGTCAAATAGTACTGTTCGAATCGAACCATGGACATTCCATTTGATTAATAATCATTGATTTGGCTGTATAAGAGCAAACTTCAGTCACATTTGGATATAAAGGGACTTTTCTTCAAAATGTGAAGAGGCAAGAAACAAGATTTCAAAGGGAAAAAATTGAAAGTTGAAAAAACATAGCCAGTAACGCTTGTTTTCTTTCATCCCCCAGCCAGAGCAAAAACTAGGCCAAACGGTTGGCTGCATAATTACCGAGGGTAGAGAAACCTACTCAGCCTTGAACGACCTTGGCCAGACCATGGCCAACTCAAGGTCGAAGGTAGAGCACAACACGATATGGGAAAGTGCCACGCCTCCCTCCTTTGAAAACAAGAGGGAAAACAAACCCATGTGGCAGCACAGAGAAAGCGAAATATTATTTATTTCAGATCAACAGCAACAAAATTGAATTTATTAAAATTGAGTTCAGTTAGATGGAGAATGCGCTCTCGAGTCTTGCATGCAATTTAAGCCATACAATATTTTATTCCAATTCCACCCAGAATAGTATTGCTCAATTAATGAGACAATTTACATAATTATGCTTGCTGTACATAATTATTGCCCTGATTTCTGTGAAGGTTGTTTTTTTTTACCTCAAAGAAGGTGCGTTTTCCCTAGTCACACGACAATTAACTTTGGGCCAGTTGGTACATGCAAAATTCGTGCTTAATTATGTACAGCAGTTTCTGTTATAAATGAGCTGGGTTTGGAAGCTAAAATAAGGAACCACTAAAAAGGTACCATGATTTTAGGATGAACAGGGATTATGTAAAGAAATAATTAATGGCTTAATTAATATTCATAACAGAAACAATACATCTAATTAATTAGATACATATTTGCATGATATCATACATTTATTAAATGCATGAGCCGAATATTTATTCGGATAGATCAAAATGACTCCAGACAGTAAATATAATTGGGAGTCCTCTTCAAAGACGACAGAGAGGTGGCAAGATAATTTAAAACTTGAACACGTGTAATTACACCTATTGTTAGTTTAAAGGATGGCATTACCAGTTGACAATATTTACGACACTTTCGTAGAACCTAAATGACTTTCTAGAAGTAGATTTAATTACAATAAGATCGTCGCTCGTGATTGATCACTTCGAAGAATAACAGTAAATCACTCCCACATGGGACAGTTAATTATAGTGGCATATAACTTCAAAGCGTCGAATACGGAGAACTATTAATGAACCCGAAAGCAACAATGAAATGATTGACATGCGCAGAGGTCCCATTTGGCAATAAGGGCACAAGCTGTCAGAATGTTACTATATTTAGCATTTCAGTAATAAATCAATACTACAATGGATCGATCATGGCCGACAACGCTACAGTATTTAAACCGAACCTCGGAATACGTGATATCAGTCGATCATCAGCCGCACAACAGTTGTTTAACTAGTTCACGCCAGTCAAATTCCGGAGGTACCTATTCAAAGTATCCCAGGCCAGCAGCCATGCCGCAGTTGGTGACGGGGCTTTGCCGCAGAGCTAGAGCCGCGTGCCAATTGCTTCACTCAAGCTTCTATTGTACAGCTAAGTATTCTGATTCAATAGCAATAGCTATGAATGTTTAAGCTTAACTAGTACCAATACGTACGCTACTAAATTAACCCGAGATTCCTTAATTTAATTTAGAGAATATAATAATGATTAGGTTTTCTGCTCGAATTAATCCGTAATGCCATTCGTTCGACTCATTGCCGAATAATTGTAATCGATACATCAAATCATAACAATCTGTCATTGATTTAATTGGCCATATTGTGGGGTCAATATTGTGTACGCCGGAGTGTCGACTAAAGGCCCAGTATTAGACGAATGATTGCTCATAGTTTAGCCTACCCATTTAGTGCATAATTAGTGTTTTATACAATTGATTGCCCTTATGCCATCCTAGATAATAATGTTTACTCTGGTCAAATGGTCACGGGAATAGAACATAACATATCAAATAAGGGACAAGACCGTGGACGAAACCAATTATCCAGGAATTGCCACTACCATGAAAGGAATCATCTCCTATTGTAAAGTCGGATCACCGAAAAACCCGATTGAAGAGGATACCCGGACTCCAAACATCAAAAACCTCAGGGAAAAAACCTTTGTTTCCCAACGAACAATTTTTTTTCTCGAGCACCCAAGTGCCAAAAAGACCTTGGTCTTTCACCCAGCATATCTCCACCAATAATGGACCAAATTGACCACTGTTTTCACCATTTAATAGATTTACACTCCAGCTTCATTTCTGCGGAAACAGAATTGTAAAACTCCCTCTAGATATTTATCTACATCAGTTTGAAAAACGTTCCAAACTGGGCCGTAGCGCTCGCAACATCCGGTCACCATTATTGGAAAAATCATGTACATTTCTATTTATTTTTCATGAATCTTTTGCGGGCAAAAAGCCCAAAACACTAGCTTAGTAGTGTTCATAGAACAGGCTGCCATTTGGTACTTAACCTCAAATACATGTTGGATACAGACACTTTGACAATATTTTTTTTTTGCACTTGACTGATCACCAATGTTATGAAAAACGTCCATCTAAATCAAACTGTTTTTCTGCCACAGCAGTTAATTCAAACTGAACTAATGCGTTATTGCATTTTTACTAAGCTAGATTATTTAATCTTTTCACTATAGTTTTTTGCCCCTTGAACCCTACCATGAGCTCGAACCATTTTAATTAACAGCGATTTTACCGGACAGAAATTTTTATTGTAAATATTTTATTTAAAAATCTCCTTCCAAACTCCGACTGAGACCACTCGAATGCAAACTACCTAGCTTTCCTTGTATTAAACTCATATCCAAGATCTGAGCATCCTTCAATTAAATACAAGCCAAACAGTTTAAAAGTTTTCCTTTTCCACTTTGTTAATTGAGTAAAACTCAATCTGCACCTTCTTTACACAGGCCTCGTTCCTTCAAAGCTGCTCCATCCTAACCCTTTGCAAAACCACCAGCTCCTCCCACTTTCCATTGTTCTGTCGGTCCTCAGCCAATGAGGAGGGCGCAGCTATCCTCGACGTCCGCACTTGGTCTGGCTGGATCCCCCTCGCTAGCATAAAAAGCCCCAGCTGTTCTCCCTCCTTAGCACAGCTCACAGGTCTCAAGCTAGAAGGGTCACGCCGGTCGAGAGTGGAGATGTCACGGTCCGAAGGTTGCCATGCTGGGCAAAATGGTAGTGGTTTGTATGTTACTAGTTTAGCTTAAAAGTTTATCTTTAGGACCCCCCCATTCTAAATTTATAGTTTAACTTAACTTTAACTTCTAGCTTGAAGAATTCATGGTTGGCTAAGCCACCAGCATTTCTGGCCCCCTGCCTTCCATAACTTGAGGGTGGTTCCCTTTCTATCAACCAACTTCTTTCTTGTTTATTTTGTAGATTTAATTTAAACAAACAGACGGTTTGATCTTCGTGGACTCGTTGAAACAAAACTGTGGACGGTTTGATCTTAGGAAACAAAACTGTTGGAATAATTGTAACGCAGCAAACGCGGTTCAATTAGCAGGTAATCCTGGACTGGAACTCAAGAACTTCCTTTTCTAACTGAAAATTTAAGTTGTTTTTAAGGACATAAAACGTTGTTCTTGCATATGTAAAACTAATTACTCAATGTAACTTTGAACTTATTGCTTTTCTAACTTGTTAAAAGCTATTCTTGTGAACAGTAAAATGTAAAGTGCCCTTTTCATATTTCTGATGATTTAAATGAACAAGAGTAATAAACTTCAGGTTCGTTCCCTAGTGGATTAATTGTTTTGAGTTGTAAAAATATTATGCAGCCCATTTTTATCTTTAAACTCCAGTTAGACAGTTAACTAATTTCCACCGTTGGTGGCAGCGCAAACCATATAGTATTAAGGTTAAGACTATAGTTTAGATCACTGACGCTTCATTTCCCATGCCGGGACTGTAGCCCATACTGTGCTTATTCACGTAAAAAAGTCATAGTAAGCACCAGCAACTTGATACTAAGAGTCATTGTCTACCAAAGATGTCGGGGGCGTTACAAGCACCTCAGCCATCGTAGCGTCTGCCGTTACACTATAGTCCATAAGATCAGACTGATGTTGCGAATAGTGGACGGTTTCTAGACAGTATCAATGACAGTACAGCCCACAACAGAACTAACACTATCTTCCAACACAAGAGAGCTATACTTTTAAATGCTCACACTACGAAAGGTTCTTTCGCTTATACCATCCCCATCTCACGCCTCTTGAGATTCTTCGAACATTACACCAAAGCGATTTACGGTATTCAGCAAAAGTTGATTCTAATGCGGACTCGAGACACAAATGCTATCTTTCCAGACATTGGAGTAGCCCCAGATAAGATTGGTCTAGAGCAAGTGTCTTGTGCCTTCCCCACGTAACCCCTTCAGATGTGCAAAAAAATAAGTTATATGCCTTGGTTGATGCTGGGAGTCACGGTACCCATGGCTTTCAGACACCGGTACTTGGATCTGCTCGATTTACCCCCTACATCTAGCTGTACATAGAGATTGATAACGACTTCTTTCATCGAGAAGCCCAGATACATAATAATTGAATTTCTGATGGCTAGAAAGTCGGACCAGAAAAATAACAGCAGTTTCCAATAATTTCAGCATAACGGATGTGCACGTGACACTGAACTCGGAGCGATATCCGTTCTTAGTAATGAATGCAGATTTTGCCAGTCAAAACATCTCGAATATATATTAAGATTTACTCAACTTTAAGAAACAGTACTACGGTGAGTTTCAAACAGGTCCTGCCTTTGAAGAGTCAACTTTTGCTAAAAACTTTCCACGAATTGCAATATATTGTTCTAAGCAGAGCGAGAGACTTAAATACCAACCAACTAGATGCTATGCCTTAGTAATCAGTGAACGGCTTATAACCCTTTAAGTTGGTTAGGAGCAAGTCTAAGTTGTGACATAAGGGGAAAAAACTTAATAAAATAAAAAACAAGAAAAAAGAAAAGTAAATTAATAGGTAAGTAAATAAGTAGATAAATTATGTATTCATCAACACCCTTCCAGTTAACAGTTTCCCCAAAGAAAGGGATGTTGAAACAAGTTAAAGCCGGAAAAACACCACGCGTTCGTCTGTCCAACAATCGGTCAAAGAAGAAGACCAATGTATCTTTACCGGTCACTAAAACACGACATTTGAGAATTCAAAAGGCTCGAGCTACAGGCAAGGAACCGTATCTTAAATTCTCACGTACACAAGTCAAGACAGGTGGCTTTTTACCAGCACCCCTCCTCCCAGCTCTCGCCGTCTTGTGTAAATGATGCAAAGTCTAATGCGAGACAGCTGGCAGAAATAAAGCGACACAATGCTACGATGGAGGCAGTAGCCTTGCGAAAAGGGAGCGGATTAAAAAGTAAAAGAAATATAAAAAAAAAGCTGCCAGAGGTGGACGTTGATTTTATCTAAGGCTGGCATACCATTGAACAAGGCCTTAACAAACTTCGACTTCATCAGATACGCGAAAAGGTTGGGGATCCGTACATTCACACGAGTTTATTCAAAAGACCTGCTGCATACACACCCTAGATCGTCTGAATCTGGTGTACTCAACATGCAGGAATCGAGACAAGGAGAAGGAACACAATAGATAGCTTATTACATTAAAGGAGATTCGTGCACCTTGTACTTTAAATCGTTTGGCTCTAAACGTCCGACAGAGCTCATGGCCTACCTCGTAAACAAAAAATCATCTGGAACCAGAGAAGAATACAAGCAGCCAACGAATTTTTATGTGGACAATATTGCTTAGCTGTTCTGTATTATTTTAGTAAAGGCTACAACAATCGAAATGGAGGAGGGGCTCAGTACCCTATTATGCAAAGGAGAAGCCATCTAAAAGAGGTAGCAGCTATCTAAACGAGTGAGCAGTGTGTGGAGTTTCTCAAAGGGGGGGGGGGGGGCAATTTCAAACAGTTTTGCTGTAGGACCAATAGTTTGGAAGTTACAGCCATGTAAGTGCATAGACATCTCACAAAATGAACTTGGTGGCAGCCATCCAATCGAGTAAGCAGTCTGTGAGGTTAAATGAGGGGGGGGGGGACAAAATTCAAACTGTTTTGCTCCAGAAGTTACGGGCATTTTAAGTTGATAGCCATCTACAAAAATGAACTCTGTAGCAGCCTTGTTTAGGCATCCAGAGAAAAAAATAAACAAATAAGAGGCCCATCCAGATTGGTGAAACAGGAAATCGAAACAGGAAGAGGGAGCGCAGCCATCCAGAATGACGTCATTTCCGGTGTGTTTTAGGTGTTTACTGTAGATGTTTACTTGTTGGTGTTTTCTTGTAGGTGTTTATTGGGAGAGCATTCAAATGATGTAATTTTCAGTGTATTTACTTTTAGGTGTTTACTGTAGATGTTTACTTGGAGGCAGCCGTCTTGGAGTATGTTTCTGCCATAATCGCCTTTTCTCTCTACTTGCAGTGGAGTTAAGTCCAGGTTGGTGAAACCGGAAATTGAAACAGAAAGAGGGAGAGCAGCCATCTTGAATGACGTCTTTTCTGATGTGTTTACTTCTAGGTGTTTACTTGTAGATGTTTACTGGGAGAGTAGCCATTTTGAACGACGAAATTCCCGGTGCGTTTTCTTTTAGGTGTTTACTGTAAATTATTTATCATATCAAAAACCAAAACTGGTAAAAGGGGCTGCCAAATTCCGAATCGCACCGAATCGCACCGCTTAATAATTCGAAGGTTAAATGACAACTAGAACATTGCTACTTTCGGTAGCAATGTTCAAATTTTCATTTAACGTCCAAAGTATTATTCAGTGCGATTAAGTTTGCGAATGTTGTGGTGTGTTGATATCACTCCTTCGAAGGGCCGAACCATTCGGAACTTGGCGGCCCCTTTTACCAGTTTTGGTTTTTGATATGATATCAGTCCTTTTTTTTAATTCGACGTGTCACACGTCGAATTAATGCGATTGTGGCTAAAAAAACGGGTGGAGGCGATTTACGTCAGCGACATCTCCTCAAAAGCCAGACACATTTGTTCAATTCTGATCCGGTGAAATTCAAGTATGTGGGTGGGTCACTTGCAGTGCGCAAGTACAAAAGGTATTACGCTCTACAGAATATACATAAGCCGTTTGAAGTATGAAACCTCTAACGAGTTCCTTAAGTGAAAAACCGTTGCCCGATAGTATACGACCTGTGGGTGACGTCAGCCAAATGTCATCGTACAGGTGTGCGCTCATACGAAAAATTGTAGCGTTTAACTGCGCATTTTGGCAAGACAGTTCTTCAAATTTGGTCGGTTAGAGACTATGCGTGGACATCGAGATGACTCCTCTCTTATCGCGAAGTACAATACAAAGTGAGTCGTCACTTACCTTTACCTTTAGGTAATCTGGATGGTACACCGAATTTTTACGGTGGAATCTGGACAGTACATTGAATAGCCTCGCTGCTTTCCGGGTGCGATATATTACAGTATTTTATTACGCTTATTTGTGGTGTTGTTTCTTATTGAACGAGTGAACAAAGCGAATGATGTCCTATTTTTACAGCAGTGGCGGACTGGCCAGGGAGGGAAGGGCGGAATATTCCTCCTGGCCTCTATTTCTCCGATTTAAAAAAAAAATCCGTAACAGGAAGACTCCCGCAAGTTTTATTGGTTCGATATTAGTTTTACCAACAGATTTAAAATTACTAATACTAATAATAAAACAAGTACTTTGTATTGAGTAACCTAACAAAAATTGGCCACATGAAATTGCAGTGTTATATTCAATGTGGTGTGGAATTTGTCACAATTTTCGTGTGAATATTTTAACTTTTGTTAATACCGGTACACCTAAAAAGTGTAAATAAATTCAAAGTAGTCAACCTCACGTACCCTCAGCGCGGTTACGTCCTGTTTCGCCAAAAAGAAAACAGATTAACAGCTTTTGCCTCAGGGGCCAGCCCCAATTCGGCAAATATCGTTAACGGAAGTTTGGGTACACGAAACATTTTTGCTAATTGATTGTTGAAAACGATTGTTATGCACAATTTCAGAATCAAAATACTGTACCAGTATTCTTGCAAACTTTCAACAGACGAAAATTTGCAAGAATACTGGTACAGTATTTTGATTCTGAAATTGTGCGTAACAATCTGTTTTCAACAATCAATTATCAAGAATGACGAACTTTCAGAGTAGAAGCCATTATGGAATTTTCAACGAAACATTTAAAACATTTAAACACAAACATTTATAACATGATAATGGTAAGACGGGGTATAGACAAACACCCGTTTTGCAGCATCCCATTTTGCAAAATAATTTGTTTCATGTTACGTGCCTCACTCACCCTGCCGCGCTCGCTGCGGCTAAACACATAGCATCAGAAACCATAACTAATAAAAAATTACTAATAAATAGACATGCCTCTTTAACTTTTGCAATGTTAAATTTTGAAGAATATTTTGATTCTGAGAAACGGGAATTCTTGTTTGGAAAAGGTTAACCATTACGTGTATAACTAACTATTCTTAAAAGAGAACCTTGGCATTGACGTAGTGACGTCCAAGCTTTCTAAACAATTATATTTAAAGGGCACGTTTTTCCGTCTGTATTGCCAGTTTTCAAAACGTTAATACATCAACTGGGCTTATTCTACCACTGCTTGTCTCTGTTAAATGTTTGCCTTTTAAAGCCCATTTACATAGAAATAAGGTATTACATTTCATGTACGTAACATTTTGTCAAATTCGTTTTGGCGAAACGGGATTTGGGAAAAAGGGACTGACCCCTAAGGACAAAACTGTTAATCTGTTTTTTTTTTGGCAAAACGGGATTTGGCGAAACGGGAGTTCACCCTCAGCGCAATATGATTTCTCCTACTCACCCCCTCCCCAATTACCTGCTGAATTTACTGAAAATATGGTGTTCGAATATTTAAAAAAAGGAAACGTCTGATGAACAAGAACAAAGGGAACAGGAAACTGTAAAACAACGAAGCTTTCAGTTTTTTTTTGTTTTTTTTTTGTAAGAAAACTAATATCAACGTCCGATGAAAACTTATCTGGTCAGTGATTGCATCGTCGCACACAAGATTCTGGCTCATTTGCCATAACGTAGTAGGAAAAGTTACGAGACAATTTTTTTTAATATAATGTGCAATATATAGTAGATATTCTTCAGTACACCACGCATTCAGATTTTTTAGTAGTGTCCTGTTGGTATGTCTGTAAACAACTGCATACATCAATTACACATTTTTTTTTATTCTGCCATACTAATGCAGTGTAGTGCATCCTTGTTAAAATTGTGTATTAGACTCAACTCCACTACCGTACAGATGTGTAATAAAGTGGCACGTCAACAAGAAATTGATTTTCAACAATTTGCTACTACCTCTTGCCTATGGGTGGAACCATTCTCAACTTGGTCACCTCTTTATAGGTTTATGGTTTGGTTTTAATTTTGTTGTAATTTGTTTTATTTCGTTAGTTTTGGTGTGTTGATATCACTCCTTTGAAGGGCCGAACCACTCTCAACTTGGTGGCCTCTTCACCAGTTTTTGGCTTTGTTTATTTTGCTTTGTTTTTAGAGTTGGTTTATTTTTC
Organism: Lithobius niger; assembly: GCA_023313725.1. Taxonomy (NCBI): domain Eukaryota; kingdom Metazoa; phylum Arthropoda; class Chilopoda; order Lithobiomorpha; family Lithobiidae; genus Lithobius; species Lithobius niger. The sequence goes on along the minus strand of JAHWFP010129249.1, from coordinate 15,407 downwards.
GTGAATTGGACGTAAATACAATTTCTTTGGCAACGTTGTTTAGATTTATCGTGCTAGACTAGTGTGTGTCTAGGCACGCACATCAGTATACACTTTCCGAACTTTGGCTGTCCAATGAGAGAAGATGCCGACAATACTAACAATGGTTATAACAATATTTTCGTACTTGCGCGCCATCCCACGCCATCCTCGTTACACCCCTAGGCTCCAAACCATAAAAGGTGCGCAGTTCGTATCGTACTGCAGCCATTCGTCCAATTTCATAGCTGGAAGCCTTCCCGTTATCTCGGTATCGATGAATAATCACCCTATGGAAATTAACATGGGGATGAGCGGACTAGCTAGCTAGTAGCTAGCAACGCATTTACAACGTTATTGAGGGTAAGATTTTGCATTGAAAGCAGCTTAGCTGGCATTCCTACACGAGTTAATTTTTGTCAGGTGGGTCATTGCTCTTGATTTCAACACAATTTAAGCTTTTGTACCGCATTATTATTTTTCCTCAAGTACCTGAAATGTGCCCAACTATGCTTCAAGATATAAGACACTGACGCTATGGCGCCGCGCTACAATGGTTTACACCATCGGCAATTGAATTGATGTGACGTTTGTTGTGATGATAGCGTGTGTCTAGACTTGTAGGTGTTTTCATGTAGATGTTTATTGGGAGAGCAGTCATCTTATATGACGTCATTTCCGGTGGTTTAGTTTTAGCTGTTTATTGTAGAGGGATATGTCGCAGCCATAATTGCCTTTTCTCTCTACTTGCAGCGGAGTAAGCCAATTCGGAATGAGAGTTTGCGCGAATGCTGCTTCTTACTAAAACTTCATCATTGTATTGGTTCTGAGGTCTTAAATGGTCTTGTGGAACAAAAGACGTGAATAAAGTTCATAGTTTGTTCTTTCAGTGAAATAATCGGCCTCCTCTTGAATGTACGATAACGGTAATTATGGGGGGGGGGGAAGGGGGCGCCCGGACCCATAGCTTTGAAGAATTTTCTATTCTTGTGGTCATGTGGAGGAAAGGGGCCAGCAGTTGAAATGGGCTCATCATCCTTCCATGTTGGCTTTCATTATTCAGCAGCTGGCAGAAAGCCACCTGACGGTTGGCATAAGTGTCCATTGGTGGATCACTGGGATTGACAGCAGCAGTTGAACAAAATTCCTTGCAAAAAGAGGTGTTGGTAGGCGGCCACAGCAAACAAGCCACAATGGATGAAGTCAGGCCCTTCCTTACAATATCCTCACCGTCTGTGTCGTCCGATGGGCTTGACGAGTGAGTGCGCCTTCCATATTTTCTTTAACGAGAAGATGTGTCATCAACCTCAGATTCCGGCTCGGCTTCAGAGGCCAAAGGTGAAGAAATATTGGCCGACGTTTACGTTAAAACTCGCTCAGAAAATGCAGAAGAGGCCAAACGCTAACCTTTATTAGAACTTTGCTGCAGTGGAGACATCGCAGGGACGAAGGAGCGCTAGGAGACAAAGAGTAATGAGACGCCGCTGGAGATAATACAGGCAAAGTAAGGCGAAATCTCTGTCAGCAACATAGATTTAGAATGCATAACGTTAAAAAATTGTTTGACAATTTTAGGCATTTCCTCGTTTTCATTATAAGAAGAATTATTTGCAATAGAAACCTTTGCTGGGCCAGATTTTGGCGATCGCACACGATTTGTGTGGCGTGCCAATGTCTTTTCATTGCATATAACATTTTCCTGCTCAACCATAACTAGTCCAGAATCACCGGTCACATCCTCACCTCCCGGAGGATGCGTCGATGGACGGCTATTTTTTTGCTGCATGCATATCCTCAGTCAATCTGGGCTGTACTGAAGGAATACAATGCTTCGATTCCACCAACTTCCGGGAAGTGGCAGAGAAAACAAATCATGATTATGGGGTGGAGTATTACTATGGTCTTAATGAATAGAGCCATTATGACATTTTGATTTCACAATGACACACTTATTACTCTTATCAGACTAAACATTAGAAAGTTCATGGGAATTAGAACTTCAAAGAGACGACTTTGAAACACCTTTGTCTTTGTGTTTAACCGATTTGTCTGATTTGTTTACTTTCAATTTGGTAAAAGAATGTTTAGCGGAAACAGTGGTTAATTACTTAATATCGTGCTATTTGTCCGACGGACAGGAGGCAGATCCAGAAGTCATTTTTGAGCCAATGTGGGGGCCAGGCCAATGAGAAGCACGGGCGCGTGGGAGTAAGAAGACTCGCGCTCATAATACAAAGACTCACTTTGTTCATTGCGCCAAAAGTGAGAGCAAAATTCCAGAAGTTGAGATGGAAGTAGCAGATTGCTAGATAGACAGACAAGTCACCTTACCCGTTTCAACAAACCCGAATGCTGGAAATCAGGAGTTGATCACAGCTGTGCGAGCAACATTTCCCCAGAGTCCATGCAGTCCGCTCAAACGGTGCTGGTGGATCCGTTTCTTCAAACACCACTTCTGAACCCCCACAAATACTTTTCAACTTACTTCAAATTGAATCAAACCATCCGGTGTTGGCACTGAAGAAATCGCGCCATGAACCCCACCGAAGCATTGGGTATTCGCTCAACAACTCTATGGGAGACCAATACGCACAACTTCACGGCAATGCGTTTGTCATCCGTCCCAACCTTTGGTTTCGTCCACACTGCTCTAATCAGCCGTGCCAACTGTAGGTCTAATCCAACTTCATTATTTGTCTGCAAAATTCATGCCGACGCCCCACTGGTCAACTACATGGTGTCACCACCCGCCCAATTGCTACATTCCACACCAGATAACCACGTCCTGGTACATTAACCTCGGGGAAGACTCTGGCCAGTGGCCACGCCATACAACCACACAGACCCTGTAAGGCCAACAATTGCAAACTTAGTGCATCATTCAACCAACAGCCAACCTTTCCGCAGGGCCATACTTTTCGTGCCAACCTGACCAGCAACATTGCACACAGCGCAGCCACACCATACTACACAACATCATGCGTTGCCCCCACTATGGCACATATCAATTCACGGCTACATTTTAAATCTCATAATTCCTGCTCAATTCACTCAAATTTTCCGGGTCCAGCTCTTCCACAAGAACAATTAATTCGCACAACAAGTTCAAGCTAAACAGCCCATTCACCCGGCAACCGGCCGCTGACCTAGCCTCACACTCGGTTCCCGCCAATACCAACGGCACTTATTAAAGGATATCTCTTTTTTTCATTTTTGTAATGGCATAACACGCAAAATTTAGGAAAAGCACTGCCAGATGGTTTGAAGAAGATAACCTGCTGCGATAGGTCAAAATGCAACAGTAATGCATTCATTGCACACATTCCTCAGTGGCAACAAAAAGGATGGTTAAGACACAGTAGGAGGGAAGGAAAGAGAGCAGAAGTGGTGCAATTTTGCATATTCATATTACCAATAAATAGGTAATATAACAATTAGTTTAAAAAGTGTTGTAGTTAAGAAGAGACTCCATTTTGTAACAAAAGCGGAGTGAACCACGAACACGTATTTCGTCTTACTCTGCCCCTCCCCCATCATAACATGTGTTAACACATTTTGCTTGACCCTCTCTCCCCCTTCGAGGCATTACATAATTTGTGAACACTCTCATAACTACGAAGTCAACAATCACTGCTACCAATTTCCTGTGCTATGAAATCCATTTCAAATTGGATTCTGAAAACATTTCGGTTCAGTTTAAGTTTTGTAATTGATGACATAGCTCGATTATAAACAAGACTGGATTGGGGCCAACAGGTGAGCTTACAGAATACAAACAGTATAAAAGTGCTACATCCTAGGAATTTTCGATTGGAATTATCTAGCAAAATTGTCCCCCTCTCCTTCTTGAACCATGCTTTTGGCTGGGAGCGCATCACATCTCCTAATAAAATACAGAAATCTCAAAACAGGAGAAAATTAAGTGGCTCACTGAAATCTTTTTGGCTAGAAAGATAACTTAAGTTTCCTTCAGTTTTTCTTTTCTGGTCGGAGATTAACAATAAACATCATGTAAACCTACAAGTAATGGATTGCCCAATTGTTTTGTTTTTTTAACATGCTTACAAACTGTTACCCTGTGGCAATTTCTGTAACAAATAATGTATGGTCATTAAAATCACATATTTATTGTGTACAGTACTCTTTTGTACAAATTTACAAAGTTTACAACAAGTCACACACTACTTTCTATAGAGAAAACTTATAATATATGAATGAATTATAAAATTATATATCCAGCAATGTAAAAAAAAAAAGAAAAAAAGTCAAAATTAAATTCTATTTTATGCCCTAAAACACAATGAAAAATGGTACTCTTATTGCTATCTCAACCAGGCACTTGTATTACTCCATGGCTTTTAACTGGTTTTGACTCGACTTTTGTGTTGGGGGTCAGCTTTGCTTGGGTCCACTGAGCGTATCCCCGTTCAACCAAGGCTCTGTTAATGTTAACCTCTTCACCATCATATGTCTTCAGAAGCTCAACATAAAGCACTATTTGGTCACTAGAAGAAAAGAAAAAGTAAACTTCACATAACTGGGGAACATTATTTTGTACTTTAGAATTGCAGCCCTTAGCCTAGTATATTTTCGATGAATATGCAGTTAATTTTCAACTACAAAAGTAGACTCATTAAACACCACCTCAATTTTTTGAAATTAATGAGTGAAATTACCCAAGGAACCTGCACAAGTTTCATACCAGTTCGAGACTTGACTTGTCGCTATATATCCAGCAAATTATCAAATGTACCAAAGTCTTGTTATGGGGCCACTTTTTTTTTTGTGTGGTTTTGGCATTGACTAAGTGAAATGCCCTTTGAACCAGGTTTTATATTGGTTCAAGACTTGACTTGTCCATAAACGTCCAAGTCTTGCTATGGGCCCCCTTTTTTTGTGGTTTGGAATTAGACTGAGTGAAATGACCCTTGGACTAGGTTTCGTATTTGTTTGCAACCCGACTTGTTGATTAACCTTTCAGCACTTAAAATCTACAAAAAGTTTTTCAAATTTATTATTTGTTTATTTATTCATTTAATTCTGATACTCAGAAGCCATAGGTGCCACTTTTTTTGTTATTTTAGAAATGATTTGCATGAAATGACCCATGAAAAGACCTCATATGTGTTTAACCTGAAGGCAAAAGACCTGATTTAAAATTGTGGAGAACTGTACCATACAGGATGACGTACAAAAAAAGTATTTAACTGTGTTAGTGGCCAAGTAGCAGTACTACAACGCAGGCACACACCAGTCATTACGCCGTTAAAAGTTAATCAAGTGGTTCTTAAAACTGCACGCATGGAACGGACTTCATAAACCAGAGTCTAAAAAATATTTTGCGATCGCACGTCAACGCTTTCACCAAACACCCCTGGAACTGACGACCATACCAGTCAGAGCTTTATTCATACGATGACTAAGTCGTTCAGCAACATGTCACAACTAAAAACTTGGGATTTAAAGAAAGACTTGATCTCATGGTAATTATTAGTAAACGGTTGAAAATTAGTACATGCACACACACAGATGAAACGACATGATTATTTTAAGCGTGCAAAGGATCATATAATCACATGATGCTATTAAATTAGTTCCCAACATTCAACAGGAAATTTCCTAGAAGCAACATTTTAAAATGGATTTTTAGCAAGGGATTGACTAACGGTAAGTGGTAAGTAAATTGAACTTTGTGGCCGTACTTGATGTGGAGGATCGAAAAAAGCTGGGAGGAATGTACCTTTAACTAAAAGCTTTATACACTTCACGAAATTAACGTTATTTCCAACGCGATTTACATACGGGAACGTTTTTGCAACCAATTTCCGGAAGTTGCATCAGAACGTGTGGATCATTCACTCTAGAAAAAAGATAAGCAGTCACTCTCTCCATAAAGATAGATGAGTGATCACTCTCTCTTGGTAACTTTATCCAAGCGATCGCATCCAAGCCTACAGTTACAAAGGTCTGTGTGGTCAGAAATTAGTTTTAACTGTGAATTAAGTTGTCTTTTGGAGGCGCGACCATCTAATAACTTAAATTTGTGAATAAATGAGAATAAAGACAATGCGTTAATACTGATTGAATCAAGATCATGTATGTGAATGATCGCTACATCGCTGACTTTTCCATGATGGAGAGAACTCCCTTCCTAAATAGAAGTAAGTTCAGAAACATCGTTAGGCCTACGCTTTTTTTTTGCTACGCCCACTCTCTGATTTTACCAAAGTAACTGCTTATCCCATGGAAACTTAATACATGATTAACGGTAGTAAGGAGAAACCAGAAGATCAACATTGAATACGTCACATCGTTTACTTTGAAAATTCATATTCACGTTCTTATTTTGAAAAGCATGTATAAATACTTATGAAAAAATTACGATATTTATTGGCAAAAAATGTACAACTTAAGAAATGTACTAGACAATACGAATAAAAAAATACTATACAACGCTTGGGTAGAAAGCCATTTAAGATATGGAATTGAAGTATATGGTTTTGCCAGTGAAAGTTCTATTTGGAACTATTAAGCTTAGTGCTTTAGAAATTAACGTTATAATAAAATTCTAACTGTAAATAAATTAGAGATCAACTTATTACTATAGCAATAAATATAAACATTGCAACATTGAAAAAATAAGCAGATTAAGAAACCAAACAAATAGCTATGAAATACCAAGATGGTTGTTTGATAAGTATGGAACAAGAAATAAACGTTTTTACATATCGAAAATATTTAATTGATTACCAAAACAATTGGCTGCCTACGATAATATTGCAAAACTAAAACCAGAATTGAATAAATTTCTTCTGAGTGAATTAAACATTAATTCATGCTAATAAAATACAAACCCGACACGACACGACACGACATGACAGCAACACGACATTATAGGGCGTTATATATTTAAACATTCTCTATCGAACTATAAACTATAAACGTAGTTGATAAATTAAATAAATCATGTTAATAATATAACGTTGTCAAGACTGTAAATTTATTTATTGTGATTTATTTTGCATATGTACTGAAGGTGTTTTGCAGCTCATGCAAGTTTCATGTAAACTTCAAGCAATGTTTTGCAAATAAAGAATTATTATTATTAATTATTAATAAATTAAGCCCAGAATACTGAACTACCAAAATACATGGGATTTAAAAATGGAATTAAAACAGAACTAACAAAGCAACATAAATATTGAAAAAAAATTAGAACTTTTAGTGCCTAAGTAATTATGTATGTAAAATTGTGTAATATTGTAAATATTGTATATTCATGCAAACAAATTGTGTAATATGTAAAAATATATGAACTATTAGAATTCATGATTTATGGAAATACTCGGACTTCAATATTGAGGGGGGGGAGATGAGGCTTAATGGCGCGTCGACAGCTTGGTCATTAGCGCCAACCTCAGTCACAGTGCAGTGGTCCGGGTTGCCACTGCACCACACATTACAGAGATATTATTCAAACCCCTAATCTAAATCTTGTCATACATCTGTACCTCCTGTAAAAATTGAAAAACACCGGACAGGAGGACAGACTTATCGCCCAATTGACGCACAATGTGCCGGACCGTAACATTCAGGAGGGTCAACCCCCCGCAAAAGGAAACAGTGAGTGTCAATATTGATTCACAAACAATTTACGTTGCTGCAAATTTTCGAAATACATAAAAAGGAGTAGAAAAACAAAGCTGGAACTTAACCTAGCAGAAAACAAATGGCTTTAGACTGCTCCAAAACACCGTGGGGCATCTACAAAGTCCCATGCAAACAATGCAACATGGTCTACATTGGTGAGACAAGGAGATACATTAATTTACGCCTACTTGATCACATCACGGCATCAAGAACTCGAGACCACTCAAACGGGGTGGGTATAGCCATTGTGACACCACAGAACACGAAATCGACTGGAGTGGAACACAAACATTGATCAAATCCAACTCAAAATATGATCAGCATTTAAGAGCTCTTGAATCACTAGCAATCAAGCACCATGAAAATAATTGGAGTTAAATTTATGAATTTACAACCGCTTTCACACCCTTTCATCCACCATCTCATACACCCAAAACTCCAAGAAAAACTCGCCCTCCAATAACACAAATCCCTCCAGGTGGCAACAGCGCTAGCGAATAAAGATCAGTGGTCACGTGCGCAAGTTTCAAAAACAAACAACGACCGTTCCGAAGTAGCAGAGTGTCCGGAATCCAGGAAGCCTGATGAAGATAGTCAGTGTTTGAACACATAACAACTAGTGTTTAATTTACTAAATATTAAATTAAATATTAAATATTAAAGTCCGAGTCTTTTCATAAATCATGAGTTGTACACTTCAACGTCAATGATCCTTTAACTATTAGAATAATATAATATATTTGCTTGTTGCTCATACAAGTTTCTTTGGCAACTCGAGCCATGTAACAATGCAATACTTATCAGTGCACAAGTAAGTCGAAAAGCTTTGTGCCTAATGTACACATTGTGCTTACATAACGACTGATTAAATTATTATTTTTATTATTATCATTTACCTTTTATACGCTTATTTTCATAGTAAAAGATACCCACCCAAAAACAAAACTGGTATAAGAGAAGCGGCCAAGTTTCCAAAAAGTGTCAGCCTTTGAAAGTATTGATATCATTCAACCAGGTAAAAGCCGCCAAGTTTAATCCTATTAACCATGTTAATTGCACCGACTAATAGTTCGAAAGTTAAGTGAAAACTAGAAGAATTGCTACTAGTATTATTCGGTACGATTAACTTGGCTAATAGGATTAACCTTGGCGGCCTTTCCCTGGTTGAATGATATCACTACTTTCAAAGGCTGACCCTTTTTGGAAACTTTGCGGCTTCTCTTATACCAGTTTTGGTTTTGGGTGGATATCACAACTTTCATAGGACTGTGAATGTAATAAGGTCACACGGTCTTACTGTCCCCTCTACCGTTTTTCTGGAGGAATTTTATGTCTATAAATTTTCTCATTCATAATTTTCACATTTGTCATTCCCCAATTAGCCATTACATCAGCCAAATTGACACGGTTTGATTTGTTGTATGTCCGTGATTCACATGCTTAAGTTTGTTCGATCCCAGTTTGAGCACACTAGCTAACAAATGCTGATTTTCGTTCGTTCGCTCACTCAATCGGCACATCCCCCATCAGTTGCTCCTCCCGAGATTAATGTTAATCACGCAATGAAGCTGGAATTGCTCACTGAATCACAATTATTCTCATCTACTTAGCCGATCATCTACTTAGTGGCACCACACTAGCGCGTGTTTAGATTAATCAGCAAACTGGGCACATTACTAAGATGTACTTCTTTAAAAAAAAAATACTTTTTTCCTGCTTGATTGGACCATGTGCTCATGAACGTTTTGTTTCCAACTCTTCTTGCAATGAAACGACTCCCAGTCGCTTAGTGGGATTTGTTGTTTTTTACTGATCCATTGCATTTTATTTCAGGGCCTGGACCTTTTGTGAGCCGCGTGTTTGCAGCAACAATATATTCGGACAATTAAGTACTAAAACGATGTCTGTACAACACTTAAGCATATGACAATAGATTGTTGGATGACAATACAAGCAACGGCTACAACAATAAGTTTGCATTTACGCACCACTTCATGGCCACGTGCTTCTAGCTGCAACCCCCATTTAATAAAAAAGGCACTTCCCCATACTACGCTTTACCTGTGTGCCAAAATTTAGACATGTGTTCTTAACCTAACGAGCTGTTGATGTGTCTTTATATGAGATTTAACATGGGAGCCCTGTCCTTAGCTAGCTAGCAAGCCAGTAACACAAAATACCGTTATTGAGGGCACTTTTTCTCCATTAAGGGCACATTCCCACACTTTAATCTTGAACTTTTCTTTATTACTGGAGCCAAGACACCCGATTTCAAAGATTTGCAAAGATTTTTACCACATGAGGAATTTACACCAGCATGCTGAAATCAGGTATAAGCTTATTACAGTTAAAAGACACAGTCTGTTAGTGAGCCGCCATCCGACAACAATTAAGCTCTAACAATTAAGCACGCGGCGACACTTAGCCCAAAACAAAACTCTCGCCAAGATTTTCGGTCGTGTGAAGTCGTGATATCAAACGCCAAGCTCTTTCGCCACAGCTAATCCCACCGATTAATAATTCAAAGGTTAAATAAAATATATGAAAATTGCTTACTGCACAATTATAAATTATTTCATTTGACGTTTGAAGTCTTAGTCGGTGGGATTAGCTTGGAGACAGGGCTTGGCATTCGATATCACGATTTCACACGGCCGAAAAGTTTGGCGGGAATCCTTAACAAGTTTTGTTTTCGGGTAGTAATCAGATCGTTTTGGTCCAAACTGATGAACTCCATTTATTTTTTGTTGGCACTAATGGGACAGAAACATAAATCTAGTTTTCTGGTTCATTTCTTTTTTAACTGCTTATGCATGCATAAAGCAGTTATTGAGACACTGCTTGAAGAGAAAAAGGTCTCGCATCGTGACGTCACTACGACGTCACTAGGTACTAGCGTCTAGTGATATCACGTCCCACTCGAGTCGTTTATTCAAAAGGGTCAGTCGTATCACTTACAGCGTCAGGTCGTTAGTCCCAAAATGTCAATTGAGTAACCATGATTTTCTATGAGAACACGTGCCAGCAAATTGTAGGCTTTGTTATTGAACAGTTTTTGATGAAATCGTTTGCCTATGAAGGGTTCTAGGTCCTTGATCAAGAATTTTTCCCAATTATGGATACACGTGGAAAATAAGTTAAACCGGAATTAAGCTTCAGGTTTTTCAGGTTTTGACAATACCGCATGGAAAACGGAGTCTTATCTGTCGTTCTTCTTTGGGCGAACCGATAAAAATGGTGGCGCAATGGTGGCTACTTTGCACTTCGCCGGTCATATTGACAATTTGGGTAGTTATGTCGAACAAATAGTGGCTCCTGCTAATCAGGTAATTATTGTATAAATGATTACTTAGTGTAACAGTTTTTGTAGTATCAATTCGACAAACGTATGAGGCAATGGGATAGTGCGTACTAGGAGCGTAGCTGTAGTACAGAGGAACCCCGATATTTTCTTGGTACGATGACGAATTTGGAAGGCAGGAGCAGCGCTACATAATAAAGGCAGAATTCAAAATTCATTCGACGATCACTTTCGACAGAAAAATAACAATAGAGAGCTTTGGCTCTTGTCTTGAATCGCGCACTTTTTTACTTAACTTAAAAGCAAAGCTAACACGCATTATGTTTGAATAACGAATGCAATATACAGGATTGCACACCTTAACTCACCCCCCCCCCCCCCAACAAGAAAGCTACCAACACGAGACATCGTCCTGTCCCCTCAAGTCTGCCAACAGTTGCACACAGACAGGGATGGTTAGTCTGTACAGTTATACTTTTCATTGGCATCCGGTAAGGAGATGGTGGGGGTGGGAGGGGGGGGGTGTCCTTGGTCTAAACTGGGATCAACGGATTTAAGGGCAAATTTTTTTTCCCTCAAGCTGTGCCGCAATATTATTAATTTGTTGTACCGTTTTCATTTACATTTTCTTGTATAAATCTTAAAGTATTTCCGACTGAGGTCCATTTTTCAGACTGAGATGTTTTCATGGGTGTGATGGTGGGATGTTGGTTGTCCCCCCCCCCCCCCCCCAAAAAAAAAATCGACCGTGGTCGTATTGCATGCCAGAATGTTTAGACCTATTTAGTAGATTTGTATTGTAATGGCGGACGCTACGACGGCTGTGGTCCTTGTAACGCCCCCGACATCTTTGGTTGACAATGACTCGTAGTATCAGGTTTCCAGGGATTATTTCGAATTTTTACGGTAATAAGCACAGTATGGGCTACAGTCCCGGAATAGTGAATGAAGCGTCGATGCCCTAAACTAGGGACCCAACCTTAATACTATCTGGTTTGCGCTGCCACCAACGGTGGAAATTAGTTAGTAAATGTTTTGACGGAAGTTTACAGATAAAAATGGGCTACATATTAGATTTAACACTCAAAACAAATAATCAACTAGGGAACGAAACTGAAGTTTAAAACTCCTGGTTTTAATAAAGCAGTTTAACAAATGAAAAATACAAGTTTACATTTAGGTTCACTAGAATAGCTTTAAAATGATTTGAAAAGCAACAAGTTTGAATTTACAACAAGTAATTCACGTTATTCAAACAACAACAGCGTTTTTGATTTTATTGAATACAACTAGAATTGTCAACTAGGAAAAAAGTTCTTGGGCTCCCAACTACGATTTACCCGCTAATTGCACAGCGTCCGCTGGTTACAATTATTCCAACAGTTATGTTTCAAGCATGATCAAACCGTCCACAGTTTTGTTTCAAAGTGTCTTAGACAAAAGATCAAACCTCCCTGAGTTTTATCTGAAAACTCTCTAGATTATAAAAGCCTCGGCTTGATTACAAAATAGTCCATGAAGTTATGTTTCAATTGAATATTACACGAAGATCAAACCGTCAGTTGTTTAGTTTAAAGTTTTAAAATAAACAAGACAGTTGGTTTTTATGAAGAGAACCATGCTTACGTTATGGAAGGACGGGGGCCAGAAATGCCGATGGCTTGCCAACCATAATTTTCTCTAGGCTAGAAGTTAAGTTTAAATTAAACTATAATTTAGAATGGGGGTCCTAAAGTTAAATTTTCAAGCTAAACTAAGAACATACGAACCACTACCAGTTTGCCTGGCATGGCAACCTACGGACGTGACATCTCCAATCTCGACCGGCGTGACCCTTCTAGCTTTGAGATCTGTGAGCTGTGCTAAGGAGGGAGGGCAGCTGGGGCTTTTTATGCTGAAGAGAAGGATTCTGGCGACCAAAGCGTGGACGCCGGAGGAGAGCTACGCCTCTCTGATTGGTGGAGGGCCAGGGGAACAATGGAAAGTGGGCGGAGAAGTCGTTTTGGCAAAGGGTTTGAGTGCAGAGCCGTTTGAAGGAACAGGGACTTGTAGAGATGGGCCAGATTGAGTTTAACTCAACTTAACTTTGGGAAAGCCCCTTGAATTAAAAGATTGATTGTTGGCTTCGTATTTACAAGATTATTATATGCATGGTGTCAAATTAAAGCTTAGTAGGGTGGCTTTTGCAATGGATAAACCACTGCTGCTAAATTAGACAAGCTTTAATAGAAAACTGCGATATTACACATCACAACTATAGAAGAATGGGGGGGGGGGGGGACGAAGTGTATAGCACAGAATAAACTTTAGAGTTTGGATTGCAGTAGTATTCAGATCTTTTCAGGATATGGATTTAATAGAAGATAGCTAGGTGTTTGCATTTGGATGGTCACAGTCGGAGTTTTGGAAGGAGATTTTAAATAAACTATATACACTAAAATTTGTGTCCGTTAAAATTGCCGATGTCTAAAAATGGTTCGAGCTAATGGTAGGGTTCTAGGGACAAGAGAATATATTAAGAGGTTAAATAGTCTAGCCCAGTAAAATGCTATAACGCATTAATTGAGTTGGATTTAACTGCTGAGGCAGAAAGACAGAGTTTGATCTTAGGTAGACATTTTTCATAGTATTTGCGATCGTTCAAGTAAAATAAAAAATATTGTTTAAGTGTCTGTATCCACATGTATGTGAGGTTAAGTACCCGAAGGCAGCCCCTCCTAATTCACAACTAAGCTAGTGTGTTTGGGCTTTTTGCCCGAAAAGAACAACGAAAAATAATTACAAATATACATGAGTTTTCCAATAATGGCAACCGGAAGTGATGAGCGCTATGGCAGGTTTGGAGTGTTTTTCAAATGGAGGCAGTTAATCTTCTAGATGGAATTTCGGGATTCTGTTTCCCCAGAATTGGAGCTGGAGTATAGGGTTATTAAATGCTGCAAAGTTTGATCGATTAAGTCCATTATTGACGGAGATATGCTTCGGCAAAGACCGAGGTCTTTTTGCACTTTTGGGGAGCTCAGAAAAAAAAATGTTCCTCGAGGTTTTTGATGGTTGGAGTCTGGGTATCCTCTCCAATCGGGTTTTTTCGGCAATCCGACATTACAGTATTACTGGAACCTATGTCGCTTTTAATAATAAGGGCTAAATCGGAACATTGGTTACATGGCTTCTACGCGTAGCGAGTGTGTCCTCCGTTCTTCCAACTGTCAAATGCAATACACAGGATTGCTCACACTAACCCACTCATCTCTCCCAACAAAGAAACTTACCAAACGAGACTTCTTCCTGTCCCCTCATCTCTGCCAACAATTACACATATACAGAGGTGGTTTGTTAGTCTGTACGTACAGTTATAGTTTTCATCTGGCGTCCGGTAAGGCGGTGGCGATGGTTGGGGAGGAGGGAGGGGAGCAATTGCCTTGGGGTCTATACTTAGATCAACGGATTTACGCAAATTTTTTTCCCCAACCTGTGCCAAAATAATATTAATTTTGTTTTATAAATCTAAGTATTTCCGACTGAGGTCCATTTTTCAAAATGAGATGTTTTCTTCGGTGTGATGGTGGTTGTTGTCCTCCCCCCCCCCCCCCAAAAAAAAAAGTCGACCGTGGTCGTATAGCATGCCTGAATATTTAGACCTATTTAGAAGATTTGTATTACTGGAACCTATATCGCTTTTAATGATAAGAGCATAATCGGAGCATTGGTTATGATGGCTTCTATGGCTTCTATCTCAAACGATCAAGCAAATGATCAGAGTGCAGTGTACGTTTTTCGTAAGGCTTCAGTTCATAAACAATTAACTAAACGAAAAACGGCTTCGCCATCTAAAAAACCATCCCCCTTCCGACGTGTGCCTAAACTGCCTATGAGCCAGGAGGCGAGACACGCGATTTCTCCCCCAGTCAGCCTTGGCTTGAAGATTTCTTATCCATCCCCGCTACAAGGCTGTTTCAACGCTGTAGTACGCGAGTTGTTGCATGCTTGGCATGCTTGTTGCATGCTTGGCAATTTTATCAAGGATACTCTGTTGAGCCCTACGGGTCTCTTTTATACCGCTCTTGGTACAGCTTATTGTTTTATTCAAATAAATTGTGCTGCGGAAGGCGCACAGTAAAAGCGACACCAGTGCCCAACACCAGGAACCACACGTCGCTTTTATTTTTTGTTACTACCACACTTTACATGGGTTTCCTTGTTTCACATATTTTAAGAATTTTCACTTAAAAGCCATCTTCTTTCCCGCTACGTGTGATGCGTTGAAACAGGAACCACTTGTCGCCTATAGTTTTTGACGAATATAAAATAGCAAAATAGTATCTCATTTTGCTCTCTGGATCTCAACCACCCCACACTTTACATGGGTTTTCTAGTTTCACTTATTTTATCACAACTTCTCTGGATCATTGATAAGGAGTGAACCATGTAAAGGGTA
>JAHWFP010129243.1:0-47752 GCA_023313725.1 Lithobius niger | reverse complement strand
ATTTGCTCAACCCCCCCCTTTCAGGTGTTACATAATTTGTGAACGCTTCCTATAAGGTTGGAAGAGAGCAACACACCTTGCGGAAAGAGCTGCAGCCTGAAATGTTTACGTTGCTTCGTCCACCCTGCGTCTAAAAGGGAGAGCCACCGAGCAACAGCAGCATGTTTAGTTTCTTTCTCACCAGCACGGGAAGCAAACAAAATGCATAGGCCTATGCTGTAGCGTCGTAACAAGAGAATGCGACTAGGTGAAGCAATACAGTGATCTACAGTTATTTGCTGTATGTTAAGAAGTAGGCCAAGTATAAAGACTAGGCTACACTTTTAATATTTCATATGTATTTAAATTATACAACATTGTTAACCTACTGTACAAACCAACAAATTTTCGGCTTAAGCTGAGTTTTTTATTTTGGTGGCTAGGTCGGGCTTGTTTTTCGGATTACTGAAAAAATTTTGGTATGGTGGTGGCTTCGGGAAATGCCCCACACCGCCATTTTCTTAATCATCCGTATTACCCGACCAGCCTTGCATTCACCTTCCCCATCTGTTTAAGATAATTCTGCTTCACTTAAAGCCTAGCCCCCAAGTAGTCGTACCCTCTCACCCTTACCTTTCTATCCACAACCTGTCATCCCCCTTCTCATTGATCCTCCCCCTTCCCAAACACCATGTATCCAGATTGCTTCCCACAAAAATCCACCTTCATCTCTTCTCCCAAGTCCAAGCACACCCCAACAGCATTTCTAAATCCTTTTCACATTCCAGGATCCCAATATCATAGGCAGACGTCAGCACTGGTATACGGATTCAATCACCTTCGCCCTTACCCCATACAAAAGTCCTTCACGTATCCACAATCCTCCTTTCCAGCCCCATCACCAGAAACAACAGTGGGGTACAAAGAACAGCTTTGCCTAAGCCCTCTCCTGCACTCCACCCACTCAGACTCCACTCTACTTCAAGAGGCAACAAACTCCCTCCTCTCAAAATTTGGCTTACTAGATAAATAAACCCTTTTCCACCCCAAAGCCCTAAGCGCCCTCCTCAAAAGCTCTCACCTTACCCCATGATAGGTCTTAGCCACATCCAAAAACTGCACCCACAGACTCCTCCCCGCTTCCTAGCCACCTCATTGGGCTGAGAGACTTATCCTCTAGCCTATTCCCCTTCCTATATCCATTCTGTATGTCCCTCGTCTCCCCCTTCCCTCAAGCTCCTTTTGTGGCCTACTCGTCCAGATTCCCTAAACACCTTATAGACTGCACTTGTAATCACCGCCGGTCTATAGTTTTCCAACCTTCACTGATTCTTCCCCTTTCCCCAAACCACAAATTGAATCCGCACCCTCTTCCAGCTCTTTAGCACCTTCCCACCGTCAAGAAACCCATTCATTTCCTAAATAAATGCCATCCTTCCCTTAACCCCTTTATTCCCTTCATCAGCTTGCCAGCAAAGCTATCACCCCCCCCCCCACCTGCCGCAGCTTTTTCCTGCTTTGAAATAGCCAGGGCCTCTTCAAACTCCTCCATTGAAACAACCTGCATCAGCTGGTCATCTGTCCTTTCCATTTCCCCCTTATCACCTTCCACAACCAACCCGTCATCCTCCCTTTCCTCACACACCACTTTCAGGAAATCCGTGTACTCTTCTGGTTCACACCTCTTCCCCTCCCTTTCCCTCACCGTCTGCATCTCTCCAGCTCCTCCCCCCCCCCCCATTTCTGTAATCCAGTTCCTTTCCTTAACAAATCTCCAAAACTTCTCTCCTGCCACTTCACTTGTCAACTTCTGATTAAACTCCCCAATTGCCATGCCTCCACCTCGCTCGCCTCTTTTTTTCTAGCTGTTTTCTCCTTCCAATGCCAGTGAGTTTCTGAGCAGACACCTCACCAGCCTCCTCCATCACAATCTTCACACTTTGGCCATCACTCCATTAGGTTCACACTACACCTTCCCCTCTACAGGAACCAACTCATCCCCTCCTGTTCTTTCTCTCCCCCCCCCCCCCCACAGCATTCAATAAGGCCTTCCTCCATCTCTTGCACATCAACTTGTCTATTCTCTCTGCCTCCCTTCTTTCCTTCTCTCGTGTTTTCTCCCCTCAGCTATCTCTTTCTGAAATCACCAAAAACATTTCCTCTATTTCCTTCCACCACCTATTCCGCTTCTTCTTCCTTGTCTTTCGTTGTTCACTTTTCCACTCCGCCCATATGCTCTATTTGTCTTCACGTCCTCCCTTATCTCATTTCCTCTCTTGGGCACTCACACCAGCCATCACTTTGGCTTCACACACAGCCTACTCAACCTCCTCCATCCACCTCTTCAGGTCCACACCTTCATCAAGATGTTTTCAAGCTCATTTTCTCCCACATTTCTTCCAATTTTATTGCACGTCTCTATCTCATCTTCAACTTCTTTACCTCTGCCCATGGGTCAGCCCCTTTCATCACCCCCTCCCCCTTTTCAAAATTTGGGGAGTTCTCAACTTCAGTCAACACCACCTCTTGTGTCACATTCCTGCACTCCTTCCACCATTGTTAGCGTAATGGAGTTGATGCTACGACTTGAAGCACCACCTGCAGCATCAAGGTAAATTTTAGGTAAATACATAAACCAAAAGATACTTCTGTGGAACTGCAATGTGTGTCTTCCATCTTGGCATAAAAGTTTTTTTTTGAGTTGCAAGGGACTTGTGCTTGTACAAAACTAAGTAACTCTTCAACAAAGGCAAAGTCTTTAAACTGTGCTGAAACAAACGTCATTTAATAGGGTACTCCCCTTTGCTGCATGAACTATATTCGCTACTGCTGATATTGTAAAAAGAGCTCTTTTTGTTTTCCAGGGATGTAATAACTAAGCATAGCATGTATCTGTGCCAAGTACTTGAAAAGGACAGTACACTCAACGAAGTAGACTTGACCTTCCTTCAAATTGGTAGCGAAACTTTCAACGTTCTTCACCGCTGGATGTTTGGCAGAAACCTTGGCCTAACAATAACGAATGTGGCAGCCATTTTAGATGCAGCTCACAAATTACAAATGCCAGGTACAATACTATTTCATGATCTTCTGCTAGCAAGATAATTGCAGATCAATAACTCAAATTTGTTAGTTAATACACCAAATACTACAAATCGTGGTACTTAACCCACATTAGCTAATAGTGAAGATAAAATAAAAACATGTTCATACTTGTCAGGTTGCCTGCCCTGTACAGTGCTGGTTTTTTTTTTTGTCATGCCCGCGTGCTGGTCAAGTACCATTGAGTAAAGACAGCTGCATTGTGGTTAGCAAGAAGCCAAACACATTGAATTTCTGTAAATGATTTGACGAAGATAGACGGCTGCTGTAGAGTCAATGGTGTACGTAGGTGGGTTTATTAGTTTGCAATACCTTTATGCTGTCTAGTCTTGTCTTGTCATGGCATGATGCACGTTAGTGGTTTGTGACCCAATACAGCATACACTTCCATTTTACAAAGTTATATTGACTAATCCGACTTTAGTGTTTAATCCAAACTGCTGCCAGCCTGCTATCAAATAATGCAACTACTGCTGGTAAGTGGTATTTGGTCAAGCCGGAGACGGGCATGGCAAGGAAACCCAATACTTAGCAGGGCAGCCCCCCCTCGTTAAACTCATTGTCTGTGGACCACTTGCATGGTCAACCCGTATTAATATGTAAAATGAATGCAAAACGATCCAAGAACTCTTACACCATTTCATAATAAGTCTGGCTTAGTTATATTGCATGATTTTTTTTTTAGTATTTGTCTGCTTTAATTATTAAAGTGGCACTATCATCCATTGAAAATCATACAAAAATACCATTGCGCCATCTAGCGACTGTGATATTATTAACCTTTACAGAGTGCTCCAAGATGCACGAGTACGTGCAAAATTTTCACTCAATAATGAAGGAGGTACGTGACTTGTTCGTTTTGTTAAAAGAATTGGCATTATGCATTCCTTTGCTTGATGTAAGCAAGTGCTAGATAGTACTGGATGACACTAGATGTTGCCAGATTCTGCAGACTTTCAATCGGTGATAGCGCCACTTTAAGTATGAAACGCTGAATCCATTGTATTATTCTGAAATCCAGTTTTGGTGATACCGGTCATCATTCTGGTTAAAAAGAACTAGGGTATTTCCAACACGGCGGTCTGTGAGTGCTAGGACGATTGTCATTCATGACTTTTTAATTATATAATATTGATTTTGTTGTGACCAAGGACAAAAGTTACCAGGTATCGTCCTAGGTGCCATCCGACACCCTGCTACTATTTATCGTTTCCTTTGTGATAAAGACAAAGTTTTGCATTGGCTGTTTTTATCCCTCTAATGCAAAATGTCACAACCTCAGATTGTTCTTTTGGTAACGAGTTGTCGTTTCTTTCCAAGGAATGCAGCTATATATGAGGTGGCACAGAAGTGAATCTCGAAATTTTACGCACCAAACCAAAAGAGGGATGGCTTCCCGTGAATGTCTTTGACTGGGTGTTAAGCTTAAGTTTAGCTAACGTGTATATGCTTTCCACTACAGAGGCAGCAAGCGTGTGTGCCAACTTCATGGAATCAGAATTACGCTTACACAATCGTTGGAACAAGAAGCCTGAGCTAGAGTTATCCAAGTTGAATTCTTTTCACGATTTAGTTCATGATCAACGTTTTTTGGAGCTGACAGCTGAGAAAGTTTGCCATCTCCTATCCAGTGACAAGATCGACATAAAAAAGTAAACATATAAATTAGTTGAAAAGAGTAAATTGGTTATTATTTTTTCCAATGGTAACTTTCACAATATCAAAATACGCTTAACTACTTTTAGAGAAAAAGAAGTATTTGATGCAGCCGTCAAGTGGCTGCGTCACAAGTGGGAAGAGCGTAAAGAGTATGTTGCACGTGTCATTGGTTGTGTACGTTTTGGTCTTATGACTGATCGTGACATTCTGGACATAACACGTCGTAACCTCAACCTCTCGGTGATGGAGACGCCAGAGTGCCAGGCCTTTGCATTGTACGGCTTGCTGTGAGTATTTTACTAAGTTTTCATTGCGTATAAATGCAGAGTGCTGCCAAGAAACAGTCAAGCATGAAGACTGCTCCCTAATGGCTTCTCCCACCTTTTTTATTTTAGGGTAGCACTTCACAGTGCTTGATGGCTGCTCCCTGCTTCTATGTTACAAGTACCACTGTGAAGCTTTACAGCTGCTTGATGGATTCTCCTTCCTTCCTCCTTTTGGGTAACACTGTGAAGCTTCACGGCTGCTTGATGAATACTGCCTTATCTGTATTAAGTGTGCCACTGTAAAAAAGCTGCACTGCTGATTGATGGATGCGCTTTCCTCTATTACGAGTACCACCGTGAAGCTTCATAGCTACTTGATGGCTGCTTCCTCCTCCTCTCTATTAAGAGTGCCACTGTGAAGCTTCAATGCAACTCATTCCTACTCATTGTGAAGCTTGACTGCTGCTTGATTGATACTCTCTCCTTCTCTATTAAGAGTGCCATTCTGAAGCTTCACTGCTGATGATGGATGCTCCCTCCTCTATTAAAAGCACCACTGTGAAGCTTCGCTGCTGCTTGTTGGATACTCACTTCTCTCTATTACGAGTGCAATTGTGAAGCTTCACTGCTGCTTGATGGTTACTCCCCCTTCCTCTCTATTAGAGTGCCACTGTGGAGCTTCAGTGTTTCTTGATGGATACTCCGCTCTCTCTATTAAAAGTGCTATTGCGAAGCTTCACTGCTGCTTGATGGATACTCCCTCTTCTGATTAAGTGTGCCACTGGGAAACTTGGTTGCTGATGGTGGATACCCCCAACATTCTCTGTATTAAAAGCACCATTGTGTAGTTTCACTGCTGCTTGATGGATACTCCTTCCTTTTCTATTAATCGTTACTCCTGTTTGATGGGCACTTCTCTGTATTAAAGATGCCATAGTGAAGCTTCACTACTGTTTGATGACTACTTCCTTTTCTCTATTAAGAGCGGCACTGCAAAGCATAATTTGTTCATGGCTACTCTCCTCCTTTCTATTAATAGAGTGCCATTGTGAAGCTTCACTGCTGCTTGATGGATACTCCCTCCTCTTTGTTAAAAGCATCGTGAAGCTTTACTGCTGATGATGGATCCTCCTCCTTTACTATTAAAAGTACTAGTGTGAAGCTTCACTACTGCCTGATAGAAACTCACTCCTCCCTGTCAAAAGCGCCACTGCGAAGTGTCACTGCTGATTAATGGATGCTATCTCCTCCTCTATTAAAAGTATCACTGTTACGCTTCACTGCTGCTTCATGGATAATCCGATCTGTGTAGTAAAGGTGCTGCCGCGAAGCTTCACTTGCTGGATAGATGCTTCCACTGCTCTGTTAGCTTCACTGCTCCGTGGTAGATATTCACTCATCTTTCTGTGTTATGCTGCACTTATGCTTTTAGGATACTCTCTTCTCCTGTTAGGTCACCAATGTGAAGTTTCCCTACTGCTTAATGGATTCCTCTCCTTCCTAATGGGTGCCAGTGTGAAGCTAACTGCTGCTTGGTGGATTCTTCTAAGTCGGTCAAACTATCAGGGCTCAAAAACTGGCCGTCTAAACATCATGAAGCTGCACTTCTGCTTTTTGGATCTTCTCTTCTCCCTGTTAGGGCACCTTTCTCACTGTTAGACCACCGATGCGAAGTTTCCCTGCTTAATGGATTCCCCTCCTTCCTAAAGGGTGCCAGTGTGAAACTTCACTGCTACTTGATGGATACTCCTTCCTTCTTTTAATAAAAGCACCACTGTGAAGCTTTACTCCAAAGTTATCTCCAAAGTGTGTGAAAAAGTTGTGTATCAACTGCTGGTTGACGAATGCAGTCAGCTTGGCATCCTTGATGACACGTAGCATGGCTTCACCAAAGGACGGTCATGTCTTACCAATCTGCTTACTACTCGTAATGCATGGACTGCAGCGATGGACTGTGGATTTCCAACCGATGTGATTTTCCTCGATTTCAGTCGTGCTTTCGACACAGTGCCTCATTCCAAGCTGGTTGACACCCTTGTTCACCTTGGCATTAGCGTTAATCTCACAAGGTGGATCAATAATTATCTTCAGGGAAGGAGGCAGCGTGTGGTGATTGAGGGATCTTGCTCCGGTTGGAGCAAAGTTACCTCGGGTGTTCCTCAGGGATCAGTGCTTGGCCCTATTCTTTTCTGTTTGTTCATTGCGGACATGGGCCGCGACATCTCCAGCATTTTGGAAAAGTATGCTGATGACACCAAAATGCACCGAGCCATTAAAAAGCCGATCGATGCTTCTATTTTACAAGAGGACTTCGATAAAGTTATTAAATGGTGTGATGAAGTGGGGATGCTCCTTAATCCAAACAAATGCTATGTAATGCACATTGGTCAAAGTAACCCTCGGCTTATGTACTACTATCGTGGTAAGCCACTTAGTGTGGTGAACACTATTAAATACCTGGGAGTCATCATCTCGAATGATTTGAGTGTTTCGGATCAAGTTGATGCTGTCGTCGCCAAGGCAAACAGATTCATTGGCTTCATTAAAAGGCATGTGCGTTATTTGGATGCTGCCTCCGTCAAAGCCATCTATAAATTTTATGTTCGCCCTTTGACGGAGCATTGCATTCAAGCTTGGCGGCCATGGCTAATCAAAGATATTAGTCGTCTTGAGCGTGTTCAACGCAGGACTACCAAACTGGTGCCACAGTTTCGGGGGCTTTCGTACTGTGAAAGGCTACGAAGGCTTGGTCTCGCGTCTGTTCTTGAAAGGTGGACTCGAGGAGACAATATCTTGACATACCAAATCCTCCGAGGAGGGGTCAGGTTGAATCCAAGTGTATTCTTTACCCCTTCTGATTCTGTGACTCGTGGGCATCCTCAGAAATTGACCAAGAGTCACGTCAAGTTGGAAGTGCGACGCAACGACTTTGCACACCGTGTTGTCAATCCGTAGAATGCACTTCCAGCCAATGTGGTCAGCGCGGGAACTGTGAACTTGTTTAAGGCTGCTGCTAAACCCCACGTCTGAATTCCCCCTTTTATGCTGCTACGAGCCTATGGCTCTGCGGTTGTTTTTCGTGTATTATTACTACTGCCTGATGGATACTCACTCCTCTTCACTGCTGCTTTATGGATACTCCTATCTTTCTATTACTAATGCCATTGCCAAGTTTCGCTGCTGCTTGATGGCTACTCCTTCCTTTCTTTGAAAGAGTACCATTGTGAAAATTTGCTGCTGCTTGATGGATACTCCCTCCTCTCTATTATAAGCAGCATTGTGAAGCTTCACTGCTGCTTTACGGTACTCCTGCCTTCTTTTATTAAAAGCACCACTGTGAAGCTTCATTGTTGCCTGATGGATATGCCCTCCTCTTAATTATAAGTGCCACTGTAAAGCTTCACTGCTGCTTGATGGATACTCCCTCCTTCTCTCTATTAAAAGCAGCACTGTGAAGCTTCACTGCTATTTAATAGATTATGCTTCTTTCCTTTTGGGTACCACTCTGATGCTGCTTGATGGATACTCCCTCCGTCGCTGTAGTAAGAGGGCCACAATGCAGCTTCACTGTTGCTGCTTAGATGCTTTCACCTCTCTGTTAGGGTGCCATCGTGAAGCTTCACTGCTCTGTTAGTTTCGTTATGAAGCTGCACTTCCGTTTTTTGGATATTCTCTTCTCCCTGTTCTGGCATCCTTCTCACTGTTAGGCCTCCACTATAAAGCTTCAGTGCTGCATAATGGATTTCTCCTCCTTCCTAATAGTGCCTGCGTGAAGCTTCACTGCAGCTTGATGGATTCTCCCTGCTCCCTATTAGGCACTACTGTGAAGCTTCACTTCAGCTTAATTGATTCGCCCTCCTCTTTATTAGAGTGTTACTGTGAGGCTTTGCTGCTGATTGATGGGTTCTCCCTCCTCCCTATTAGGTTACTACTGTGAAGCTTCAGCTCTACTGAATGGATTCTGCCTCCTCCCTATTAGAGCAAAACTGTGAAGCTTCACTGCTACTTGATATTCTCCTTCTTCCGTAGTAGGAAATTACTGTTTAGCTTCACTGCAGATGATGGCTTTTCCATCCTCCCTGCTAAGGTGCCTTAGTGATACTTACTGCTGCATGATGGATTTTCCCTCTTCCCTGTGTGGGTGCTACTGTGGATCTTCACTGCTGCTGTATGGGTTCTTTCTCCTCTCTACTAAGGCACCAATGTGCGTCTTAACTGTTACATTATTGATTTTCCGTTCTCTGGTTCTGAAGCTGAAATTGCAGAGCCGATTTCTCTCTTTGCAACATGTATAATGAAAATTAAACTGTTCAACCTATGTTGGATACTGAAACACAATTATTTAATACTCCTCCATTACACCACTCCTCACTACATAATAAATTTATGTCGAGCGATCCGTTTTACGTACATTCAGGGTAGTAACAAACATGCACTTCCTTCTGGTGGCAACACTCGACAATACTGTGGCACTCGGTATACTATTTTAGTGGCTCAACCCATTGTTACCGTGCCAGTGTTTGCTGCATCATTTTGCTTGCAATAAAAAAGTAATTTAGTGTGGTACTACAGCAAAATGTTTTATCTTTTCTTGTGGCTGTCCCAACATACAATGTGTACAGCATTATGAATGACATGTGTCAATTGGCAACAATCTGTAGTAAGGATCACTACTGACAGAGGTTGCAGTGGTCATTTTATCTTCTGCCAGTCAACGATATTTTTTTCAGTTTCACTTTATTTTTTTATGGGGCTACATCGTTAACTTTGGTATTATTCGTTCCAGGTATCATTCAGCACAGCGTGCAGGTAATGCAGCTGAGCGCAATAGATTTGCACCACAGCAGCGTGTTTGGCTAACAGACGAATTAAAACATTCGGATCAGCCTTTCCCTACCGTACGCAAATGTCACAAAGTAAGTTCAAAAGAAAATGTTGCTCGAGTCTTCTTCACTAAAAAAAAAAACTGACGTGCAAATTTTATTTATATTGTTCTTTTTTTTTTTTTGTTTAAGTTTTACAACGACTGAATTAGTTTAATGCACAGCCTTGATTTTCCAGCATCTGTGCAGACTGAGACTATAAAAATGAATTGGTTAATTTTAAATTCCACCTTGCTTTTTTTTTTTAAACCCGTGGCGACTTAATGTGAAACCCTCGTTTGTTTCAGGCAGATAGAGGCGACTGTGCCAGCACATCGGCTTCTAGCCTCAGCAATTCTGATCCCAGTGAATTTTGTTCTGTCAGCGAAAACACCGTTAAGAAGTCCCTGTTGTTAGTCAATGAATGGGATTCGGCTGTTAAGGATGAGAAAATCCCTGCTCCCCAGACGTCCATTCCGACCAAATTAAAACAGAAGGTCACTTTGCCAGTTCTGCCACAGAAGGACATTAGCAACAGGCAAACGGGTGGAGGAATTGAGACTGGAGAAAGTAAGGACACTATTAATTTTACATGTATTTTACAAATTCTCTTTTATCTTAATTCCTAACCCATTTTATACTTTCAAATGTAAAACTATTGACATCCATTGCACGGGTTACACACAAACACTACTTTAACATTATACTCAATTTTACTGCCAATAGATGGCATTGAATCGTGTGTCATTCTAATTATGTTAGGGTTCATCTTATGATTGCGATGTTTTAGCCGGAGAGTCGGTCCAAGCGGTTTTTGAACTTTGGACCTTGTTTATTGCCACCTGAACGCCAGTTTTTCCTTCGCCTGTCTCCCATCATGAATGTGACCTCTCTCTGATCCCATGTGGCGTGTCGCATGCTCGAAGCGATGGTTGGGTGTCTGCAGGCGAGAATGGGAGGATGGATGGGAACGTCTTAAGGCCACCAAGGAATTTGTAAACGTTCAGTTCAGACCTATATCCTGAAAAGAGTAAAACCCTTACAAAAAAACACTACTAAGTTCGTTAAATTCCACAACACGGACTCTCACTCAGTCCTGCAATATTGCCCAGATATCTTCGTCAGGCTTCGAGGATTTCTCCGGCTTTCTACATCAACTACATCGTTGTTTGCTTCGTCGTCTGCTTTTCACAGTTTTGCTTTTGAATTTGCATTCGAAGATATGTGGGTGATATCGAAAACTTTCTGGACTGAGTGAGAGTCCGTGTTTTGAATTTTAACGAACTCAGTAGTGTTATTTTTTAACGGATCGATCTACTCACAATATGAACTGCAGCGATATTTTTCAAGTAAGGCACTTGCTATCACAAGGAAAGAAATTGTGGCAGATGATTCGATGTCATCTATTGAAAATCAAACAAAATTATATATGTGAAGAACAAACTCCCAAACTTGTAGGATTGTCCGATCGTTTCGATAGAGGTACTGCTATTGAAACGTTAGAATTTCTACCGGCCTCAGTATAGCGTGAAAGGCTACCATGCTCCTTCAGCGATGGGAACTATTCTGGACAATCTTTCGGTCCCTATGATGATCGGAAGTTTCCTGGTTTAAATCCCCGGGTTATATTTGTGAGGGAGGGAAGTGTGTGGAGGAGTGAGTGTTGAAGGAGTCATCAGGTGGTAGGGGGGGGGGGGGGGGGGAGGGAGGGGGGTTGCTCAGGGTGGGAGTTCTTAGGTGTATGATGGAGTAAGCGAGGTAGGGATTAATGTGACTGAGCAGAAGGATTAAGTCTGTTTCTAAGGAGATAATCCATAGTAGCATCACATCACTCAAGGTCAAATAGAAGGCTGTTGAAATGTCAATTAGCCCGTATTCGTTTCGCCCTTGTCTGTTGAAATGTAGCAAAGGAAAATGTGAAGTTAGTGTGATGTGCCTGTAAATGGCTGCTAAGCAGTCGAAAGCTTGCTTTCTTTATTTTACAGCTGTGGTTTGCCAAATTTATTGTCTGACATGTCACTGTGAAGTATACGTTTGTGTAAAATTCACTTTAAATCAAGCTGCTCCCATCCACAGAGTATTCTCTACGGACAACCCCAAACAAGGGCGAAACAGTCTGGAGAAATCTCTGTGGGTGAAAGCAGCTTGATCGAGTGATGAACTGTCATTTTAATAGGCCTAAATTTGGGTGCCTAACATTCAGTATAATGAAGCAACAAACAAGCAGCAGTTGCTTGCTGAAATATGTGTAAAATTTTCCAGTAGTTACACAACATTTTCTCCTTATTAAACTTTTAATACTTTTTCCCCTTTTCATTGTTATAAGCTGCTGCTGTAAAAAAGACTTGGTCCTGCCAATGCGCTGTGTTGAGCACGTATTTCGTGGAAAGTCGAAGTAACTTTCGATGAAAAATCAAAGAAAATCCAATGAAAATAACACTTATTCCACCCTCGTTTCACCAGCAGTTCAAAATTTTCGGAGATTTAACAATCTCCTTCCGAAAGAATCACTAAAAAAACACTCAACGATACAAAAGTCACATTGGAGCACTCACATTGGATTACTCCATTGCCCTTCCAACTTCTTGGCAAGCATTTGGATGTATTAAGTTGTCGATGTCGTGGCATGTGGGCCCGGTGAGATTCATGAGGGGAATTTGTCTTCGAGAAATTCTTTGGATGG
This sequence comes from Lithobius niger, assembly GCA_023313725.1. NCBI lineage: Eukaryota > Metazoa > Arthropoda > Chilopoda > Lithobiomorpha > Lithobiidae > Lithobius > Lithobius niger. Next base: position 35,201 of record JAHWFP010129243.1, on the reverse strand, counting down.
CCAAAGATTATAGCGCTCTTAGGTGGGCTTCGTCTTTGGTGTTTTTCAGTGATTCTTTCGGAAAAAGGAGATCGTTAAATCTTCGAAAATTTAAAATGAACTGGTGAAAGTATAGTGAAGTGCATTCGAGGGCGGAATAAGTTTTATTTTCATTGGATTTTCTTAGATGGTTTCGTCAAAAATTACTTCAACTTTCTACGATGTCTGAAAATTTTCACAGTAAACGCCGTTTGCTGATTTTCCGTTGAGTACGTATTTTTAATTTGGAGCAACTTTTTAATCACATTTGAAAATAAATGAACCACCAGACAATTGATGCATTGTTAATGCATGGGAAATAAGGATTTCTCCATCACCTAACAGCAATAGGTTCGTAAATGTATACTGTTACACCATTGTTGCCCAACAGTTTCGATTGGGTCTGAAAGGGAAGTGATAAATTGCCCCATTGTCCAACAAAGAAATATTGTTAGTTCTATAACATCAGTCCGGGGTGGGGCCATCTACACGGTAGGGTTACGAAATGATTATCCCTTACTGCAACAATGAACCTTGCCACGTTACAGTGCGAGAGCTGCTAGGGTGTATTGCTTGCGACCCAGCCTATCTGGGGTCATTATTATAGTATTAGGATATAACATTAGTAGCAAGAAGGAGTATGAAGATATTAGTGACTGGCATCAAAACAACCCAACCCTCCCTCCCTGACTGGCTGAAATGACGCAATGCAGTGCAGCACACACTTGCAATGCCCATCCCTATACACAACCTGAGGTATACTTTTGTTTTGCTAGCTCCAAAGCAGGATGAATTCCAAGAAATGCCAAAGCTCGTTGCTGCCGCTATTAAGATACAGCGAGCCTTTCGTTGCTTTAGGTCAAGCCAAACCCACAAACACAACTCTATCGTGCAAGTATGTACATTTTTCTTTCTTTCTATTGTTTATACACAGATTTTGAGTGACTTTTGGATTTCATTGTTTTCATTTTTTCTTCTATGTGTGTGGCATGTAGCCCCACGAAGTTTTGCAGCACTTAACACAAGCCGTCCCGATTGTCAGAGCCTCAGACAGTCCGTGCATTCTGGCAATAGGCACCGTTTACCCATTTGCGAATAATCCTGGTTAGTAGGTGGTAAATTGTAATAGGGGTGTATTTTCTTTCAAACCTCACTTCGTCACAATGTAACTAATAAATAAGCGTATAACTGTTTAAACACAAACCAGTAAAGGAGAAATCAATATTTGGAAAAGTGAGGGTTTGGTATTCTATTAAGATAAAATGCATCCAAGTGATAAGTGAGCATCTTTTATTTCTTCCAAAGTATTTATAAAGGAATTCTAATCATCCTTTTCAGATTTAACGACTGTTTTCCAGTACAGACCCAATCAAAACTGTTGGCAGCTTCTGGGAAACCTTTCAAAACCAACCATCCAATCTGGCACTGTTGCCTATGGAGATGCTATATACTTTATCGGTTAGCTTCGTGCTTTTTTTTAATCAGCCATTGAAAAGTATATCTGTCAAAAACGATGTTTCTGTGTAGGTGGTTCAGCAGTCCGATCGAGTCGTGAAGGCACTAGTGATTTAGCGCCTACTAAAGCTACTTGGGTTTGGAGAATTGGTAGCGGATCATGGCAACAGCTGGCAGACATGAACTATGCTCGGGCTTACCATGGCGTCGCTCTGTTGTTGCAAAAGATATATGCTGTTGGTGGACTTGGAGATAGAAAAAGGTTAGTAATATACGTCTGTGTTCAACCTAAACTGTAATTTTTAAAGACTAAGGTCAAAACTGTCAGAGGTGGACTAGCAAGGTCGTGGGATGGGCAGTGCTGCAATTAGTCTTTTCCAAATTGGGAGGGAGGACAAGATACTGGGCCTTCCAAAAACTAACAAAGGTGGCAGTCAACAAGGTTGTAGCTTAATTTATAGTATTTTGTAAAAATTCGGGTGCAACCATATTTATTAATTAATTCAGGAGCTTATTTCGTTCAAAGGTACAATTTATGAACACTTGATTACATTTTGTCACCAGAGAATGAAAAACATGGTAACCAAAGAGTCCAGTAAGAACTTAACGTTGTCAGGGTGTGAATTTTGACGGAGATTTTTTAAAACCTTTTGCCATCATCAGGCAAGTTTGTTTCTTTTTTTTTTGCAATTAGTTATGACCATTTTACAATAAAGTAAATGTTGCATACGTACAGCATTTGTTGCTTATTCAGTGCGTTTTGTGATCAGCTGTATGTTTCATTCGATCTTGTAGTAGTGATTGTTTACAGATCTTATTTAGCTTACACTAGCTCTCTCAAGATATTACTGTCAAAAGCAGCCAAGAAACGAGCAGTATATGACCAAAAGGGACAATTTATGCACAGAAAACATTGTATGTACAAAACATTCAGTAAGGGGGGGAGCTTTTCAAAGAATTCTCAAGAGCATTTTGTAGCACACATTATAAATTTGCCATAAATACTAAAAAAAAAATGTTGTCCCCACCCACTCCTCTTAGAGCCAGCTATTGAATACTTTTAATCCCACCTTGAAGGGCAACAAAAAGGTTTATATCCCCCACCCTGCTTCTTCCAAACCACAATTAAAAAATTCTGAGCAGTCCCGAATGTTGTCATGGTCACAAGGTTATTTGTTTTGTTCACACAGTCAACAACACTTAACTGAGCGATAATTTCATTAGTGTCCTCATCTGCAGTGTCGGCTAGGTCCGCCTGGAAGGGGCCTCGAGTTGCGCAAAGAAAAGCGCACAAATGCTCACTATGCCTAGCAATCTTGGAGGTTACATTGTGAGGATGCTGCTGATCAAGAATATGCAACTCTAGATAATGTCCAACAGTCTTTTTATAGGACTTGTCATTACAAATTCAAGGACCACAATTAATTAATAGACAAAGAGGCAATTAAGATACAAATTTGAGAGATCTACGACTTCTGTGGATGGGGGGGGGGGGGAAGGATTAGCTACTGCAATGGAATATGACATCTTATGAACATTGCAACAGGTACAAATGACAGATTTGAGTCTGCTAAACACTGGCAAAACGCGAATAACCAAATGACAATTCAGTTTTTACGTTTGTGTTTGAACTTCATGAAAATAAAAAAAAAACATGGCTATCTGTTTTGGGAAATTCCAGGAGTATTCCAGGACGTGTATGAACCCCGTCACAGTGTCCTTTCGTCAAGCACATTCATTCACTGCTACTTACTTGCTTTCTCACCCTGTTGACTACTAAGATAATGGTGTCAACTGCACTAGGCTGTGTTATGCCCCAACGACGCACATCATCGCAACATACCAAAAAATTTTTTCTGTCCTGGGGTTGCCCACCCCACTCCCAATCTGACCCTGCATCTGTAGACTTCATCTGAATGTTGTAAAGTGGGTGACGACTGGTGGTCTTATTGCTGGTGTCGTCTTAGGCATTAGGCTGTATAGAGGTTTTCAGTAAGGAACGTAACAATAGAAGCTGTAGCAACAAGGCGACACGTAACCACCAACCGTTGTCAACTATCGGATGCAGATGCTGATGAAATTAACAATATACCTAAAGTGTCTTCAAATGTTAATTATGGAAAGAAAGAAAAAAAAACACTGACTTATAAGTTGGATTGACTTACGCAATCGTTATTTTTTTCAGATTGCTGTCAACTGTTGAATCTTTCTGCTTATCAACGTATCAGTGGACCATGGTAATAGAACTTCCAAGTCCTCGGATGAGCATAGCTATGGCGACATACCGTAAACGTATTTGGATTTGTGGAGGTGTCGGCCATTCCCCGGGAGTGCAAACGCCACGTATCCTCAACTCAGTTCTGCAATTCAGCCCAGCCACTAACAAGTCAGTCCAATTTTCTATCCATCCGTTAAGAGGCAACAGCACTAAAAAGTATCTTTGACTAATAGTTTACAGAGCAAACAGGATGAGTTTCCTTTAAACTGATTTCCACCTTTTCAAGCTTTAAAAGCAACCCAAAAATGCATTAAAACACCTAAAACTAGGAGAGTTTTCCTTCACTTCTGCTCAAACTGACTCGTTCATCCATGTCAAGAGCAACTTTTTGTGTCTTTTGTGCTACAACTATGCGAGGTCAGAAAATAGATTTCTGTATTCTTTCCAGATGGAAGACCCAGGCCACTGTTTGTGCAGGCCATTGTTTCTCAACCTTGTGTCCCCATGGAGGTCGACTCTTGCTCATAGGAGGAGTAACGGAAGTGCCACCTATTGGTTTGTGCAGTACCTCGAAAATAGAAGTCTATGATGCACTATCAGATTTGTGGACATCTTCAGCGACATTATCTTTTTCTCGCCATTCAGCAGGAGCAGCTGTGTTGGGTAATCTTTTGTTCACATTTTTATAGCTCAACTTGTTTAACGAAGCTCAGCTACAATGAGACAGAATGGTATGTTATACTAGAAATATACATTGTAAACTATAAGTAACTTTAAAACGAATACTGATGTAGGTAGTACTATTCCAAGGGTTTATTCTAGGATAACTTATTGTCATTTGATTGTAGTTACTAGGCGAGGTCTATTACACACTAAATCGATAAATGTCCCTCTCGGAAGAGTATGCCTATTATTCCAGACTAACAAAAGCAACAACAAGTGTTTAGGAGCTTAAGACCTTTCCAGCTTGTACCTTAATACTATCATAGAGTACAGATAGAAACTGGCAAATTTGGACTTACGTTGTCAGGTCAGCTTTCAACACACAACAGTTGTAAGTGGCTGTGGCATTTATTGAGGCTTCTTCCTGTAGTCTATTAGCAATTGGCATATACAGCATAAAATTCAGAATAATTTTCAAATTCTGGCCCTCAAAACATGACATTACTTAATGGCCCTAGTATGCAACAAACAACTTAACTACATGGGTCAGGAGCTGAAAGTACTTGTTCTAATACATCGTAAAAATTTAAATTCAAATTCAAAAATGTCATCCAAAATACCAGATAAACCTAAGATTAAATGTCAACATTTTGCAGAAATAAGGCCATGTTAAAAAACAGCCTACTACACCGTACATAGAGTATGTACGGTAAGCAACGAATTTAATGCATTTTGGGTGCCACACGTATGCTATTTGTTTTTAGGTGATGCTTTATACGTAGTCGGTGGTGCTTCAACCAAGAGCCAGAAGCTTTTGACATCTGTAGAGTGTATATCTTCAGATCAGAACCATACGAGGGACAAGGTAGCTCCATTGCCTCTTCCCCTTATTGGACTAACTTGTGTAGCTGTCAACGTATGGCATCGATAAAACAGGCAACTGCAAGTATGATTGATCATCAAGGTGATAGATGTTGAAGCGTAAACATTCTTAACTCTTTTAATGAGCTGTACTATTGAATTGCGAAAATTCCTGCTTTTAACAGACTCTTTTCATACAGTAAGTGTAGTGGTTAGTTTGATATTAATAAAACTTCAACTACTGCATATTGCAGAATTGTTAACACCATTCTTTATTTTGAAAACCTCAATACATACCTACGCCCCCCCCCCCCACTGTAATAACCAGTACAATACCAATCACTGTACCTGTTGTGCAAAGAGTTTTCAAGAACAAAACTAAGTTAAAAGCCCATCATTAAAAACTGGTTTTGATTGCGTACGAAAATTACATTACCTGTAAATTTAGCATTCTGTTCTCAAATGCTTTATTCCCTACAGATAAAATTAACTAAATCCAGCCAGCCCGTAAGCCCAATGCTTGCTTCCACCCTATATAAAAGGCATAAGTGGTCACCTTCTTTTGTCTAGCTGTTGTCGTGTTCACACGCATGCCATTTTTTCCCACATCCTGAAGACCTTCATCAACACAACGAAATTAAAGACCATGTCAAAGACACCGTCCCGGAAGAGTCTCTCTCCAATCACGGCTGCTTCGTCTCCCTCAATCGCTGCTAACCTTGCTGTCGTCGCCAACCCGCCTTCGCCCTCCCATGAATCATCGAGCATTTCGATTCAACAACGGTTATTACGCCAATCTCATCCTATAAGATCTTTAATGTCTGCAATCTCTCCTGAAGCAGCCCTCCTCGGGCCCCAAACGCCGCTTCTCTCTACCGGAAGACTGCTCGCCAACGACTTTCGGTCTTCCGACCCACTTGGCTCTGCATCTCCCATTCAATGTGGACAACTTTCGCCTACACCTGATATTCTCCCTCTCGCTTCTAGCTGAGCGTCGAGAAAAAGTCTCACTTACGGTCTGAACCAGAAATGATTGAGGTTCCATTAGAACTTTCTTCTTGCTCCTCCCTACCCCCTGCGCAAACAGCCTTTTGTCACAGAAATTCATAAGCTCTTTGAAAGAGCCAAATGCTACTTTAACCCAGCAAGTCCAAGAATCTCAGCAGGACAAACTTACACCCAAAACTGGATCGACGCTAACTCCGTCTGTGGCCTTTCCTCCAAGTGTCGGCCTCCACGTTCGTTTGTTTCCGTCAAAAGCCGCTCCTGGTCTTCCACCTGCACTCACATTTCCATCATTCCCGGTCTTCTTCCCCTCGCTGTCATCCTGACCGAAAAACACTATTCTTCTCACCGCAGCACCGAAAGCTGCAGCGGAAGTGATACCAAAAGCACCGCTCTTGACACTATTCCTGTAGCACTGCAAGCTTTTCTCCTGAATTTTCATTCAACTTCTTTAATTTTCAGTTCCGAGTTTGATGAGGAGAATTCTTCTTGTTACGCCGAAGACCCTTCCTTACCTTGTTGTGCAGATCTTCAGGAAGTATGAGAGTGATGATATTAAATTAAATGAATCCAAAATAGGCGTGCCAAAGTACTTAATTCAGTCGGAATTACACCTCCGTAGTATGCAGAGAGTGCGTCGGGAGTTTTAGAAGCGGTTTTGAAGTGACGATAAATCGTGGTTTGGACGCCAAGGGGTTAAATTCGAAAAGTAAGACGGTTTAATGACGACATCAAAAACTAGCAAGAAATAATAGCATGATAAACCAAAGATGATTTCCACGTTGCTAGAATCGAGACAGTTTTGTTCATAAAAATGAAAAGAAAATAAAGCTTTTTTTATTTTGGTTTCGTTCCTTTTTTTTTTTGGATTTTGGTCTTTGTTATACTGTACGCAATACAAAACGGAACGAAAGCAATTTAAAGCTGTAAATAACAGACCTGTTGTGATTATGATTTTGTTTTAATGCAACCAGAATTCAATAATTCTAATCTAAAATAAATAGTGGACTACATACTGATGATACTGGTTTCACAAATATTGCAAAATTTTGCTAATTATTTTTCGAAATGAAGCAGTAGGCTAATCAATGAGAAATCCTTCAACTAGAAAAATGTTTTCTGACTGATTAACCTAATGAGTGCTTTGTTGACTGTTTCAAAAAATATTTGCAGAATTTAGCAACATTGCAAAAACAGTTCATAATAGCGTAAGACTTCTACGTGTTTAATGTAAGAAAATAATGTGAAACAAAGCGAAAATTAACACCATAGCTGCAACCAGGGGTGCATAATTCTTACTGGACAAAATTTCCCACAAAATTTTGCTACAAATTATTCAAATTTCCACAGCCTTTCACCATGTAGGCAAGCCATTTTTTAGTGAATTTCCACAGCACTCCGAAATTTCACGCGAACCTCGTTCTAGCGTTCTGGCATATTCTGCACATCTGGCTGCAACTCATAAGGGAAAAAATAAAACGGCTTTATTTTGTTTTCGTGTGTGAATTACCCGGCACTGACATCAAATTATCCGCAACCGACCCGGATCCGGCAAAACGGTATCCGGTCGATCCCTAGAAGTCATCTTTGGTTTATCATGCTATTATTTCTTGCTAGTTTTTGATGCTGTCATTAAACTGTCTTACTTTTTGAATTTAACCCTTTTGGCATCCCAACCACGCTTTATCGTCGCTTCAAAACCGTTTCCCTGCATTCAAAGTTCCATTTGGAAAGAAAAACCGCCACTGCATACAACAGAGGTGTAATTCAGACTGAATTACGTACTTTGGCACGCGTATTGTGGATTTATTTAATTTAATATCTTTTAATTACCTCAACTGATGTTTTTGTTGGCCGTGCCGTAAAATTGCTTTTGTTTGCTAAAACTAGCCCCAGGTTGAAGCTGTCGTAACACAACAATGCAACGAACGGCTGCCATCTTGGTCGCGTTGGAAAGCTGGGATTCCCCTATTGGCACGTGATCACTCATCGCGGCAGGGGCCAGGCACAAGTGACGTCACGCGAAACGAGTCAAGGTCACAGCCATTAGAGATAGCAGGTGCGCGTCTATTAGCGGACAGCCGGCGGGTTTTTAAGTTATGAAAACCTAATACGATTGTCCCAAGTATATTTTTGTGCAATAATGTACACTGTATTAGATCACTTAGTTATTTTACTAAGATTTATTTTACGGCGACAATGTTTTGGTTGTGTTGCAACCGGTATCCGGATCAATATAATTGCTCGGTCGATCCCTATTATTAGCGTTTGTAAGTATATTTATAGACTGATTTAACTGTTAATAATCAGTTGTTGTAAACGGTAGTGTTTTTTTCTTCTTTTGCCACATAGGACAAAACCCAAATCGATCAATACATTACGTGAATTTGAGTAAAAAAATCATAACTTGAGATTCATATTTAATAAATTCTTGTAAAATAAACAAATCCATTAAAAGTACAATAGTGTACTGTATATATTATAAAAACTAGTAGAGCTGCCTGAGATTTCTAACTGTCCATTATTTGCTAGTGTAGATTCACGGAATCTGCTTCGCAAGTTAAATGCATTGATAGTACCCACCAGGGTCAGTTCATTCATAATCGAATGTGAAATGAGCTGCAAAGAAAAAAACAAACCCTATTAATCAAAATATATCTGTACAGCGTGACTGGAGGAATATGTGTAGTTGTGTACAACTCTTGATTGTGCTATTGTAGTCCGATACTCGGTGTATAGGTATCTAATGATTTTCTTTACGGAATTTTACTAGGATATATTTACATACATGTTAATGCTCTATCTCGCATGATAGATAGAACTAGTTTATCTTTGCATAGGGCGTCCCACAGCTTGGCACTGGATTTTAAAGCAATCCAGGAAATTTTCAGTGTATTGAAATTCAATATTGAACAACCCAATCATTTCACGGTGCCAAGACAAGCATTCAATATAGCCTCAAATCTTGTACTTAATAAGGATTGTGTGGTTGGAAATTAGTTTTATTGGTGTTGAAGTTGGAGGAATAACGATCTAATAAAGTAAATCTGTGATGTAAGTAAGTGAAAATAAAAACTCGTCGTTGATGCTAGATCGAATCCAGTGACTGCTTAATCAACGACATTTCCATCACAAGAGTAGCGTCTCATCCCCCTCCACATTTTAAGCTTATCAACAGGTCCATGCGCACCCTGTGAGTAGAGTTATTCACCATCATAGCCGAAATAGCATTACAAGTGTTATGGGCGCAACACCAACTAGGTGCTGATTTAACTCCCACCCCTCATTTTTTACAAATTTACTGCCCATGGGACTGTAATAGGCTTTTTATGGCTTGGTTTTGTAACAACAAAGTGTCGCATTAGGGGTTCAACCATTCAACTTCATGATTAACGTGACGTTGCGAAAATTTAAATAGGATAAATAAGACAAGGGCGAAATAAGGTTTTGTTTCTTTTCCACACAGTCATTTAATTAAGGTAAAAAAGACGTACATGCATAATATTCGAAAGCTACTGCATGCTTACGGTGCTTTTAAAAATTTATGCATGTAAGCGTTTTCTCCTTTAATTGATTAAATAACCGTGTGAAACATAAAAGGGTAAATTACCTATCTAGAAATCTGAGCATTTGAGTGGGTTGTTTCCTATGGAGCAAAAACCAATGAATGACCAAGTTTGACTGGAAGGTATTACAACAAAACTACCCCTGTTATTAGAACCAAATAAATATTAACTTAATCTGATGTCCTGTATACTATTATAAAAAACTTGCATTACGAAGTATAGCAACAAAAGAATCTGAATTGTACATCACTTGTGGAGTTATTTTGGGTACCTTTCCAACATCACAACACTTTTACAAAAAACTGTGGAGGAGAAAACACAAGTTTAACTTACTTGATAAAATCAGGAGATTTAGATATGACGTGCTCAAATTCAGCATATGCAAGAAATCCATCCTCATCCAAGTCTGCTTCTTCAAGAATCTAAAATGCATGTGGGAGGAAGGAGAACATTTAATAATAATATAATTTAACCACAAGAGTGGTTGGGAGCTAGAAGGGTACATTTAGAAGCCACTTGTACTAGTCCTAGTAAATTGTGTTCAAGGATTTACAATCTCAGATGTAAGTCATGGCTTAGAAACAAAGCCCATCCAATAATAATCTAAAAAGGTCGACTGAGCACACCTGTACATCTTCCTCTGGAATGGCATTCCAAGCTCGGACCACCCTCGCAGACTGAACAGCCAATTCGTGCGAGTGACCTCTAACCACGGCTGGCCCAAAAGATAGTCCAAATCCAGTGCTGGTGTCTTTACATTAATCTTGCTTTCCTTATTAAGTGGAATAAACTCTGCTTGTTTATTTATCACTAGCTACCTAACATATGTAAAAACCAGTAACCGGCAGTTACAGCGGTATAAGGATGACACTAAGTGAAAATATTACACCAACACCACAATAGAACTAGAGATCGTTCTTCTATAAATTTTCGGTAAAAATTACATGGAAACTGTTATCGTCAGCGTGGTTGGCTATACACACTCTGAAGGTGAACAGTTCCTACACTGAATAGGCTGTTTTCATGCAGTTTTCACCAAAAATTTAGAAGAACTTCCACAGTTCTATTGTGGTATTTGTGTAATTTTTTCAAGTTTACACCTAACAAAAGGGGCCCAGCATAGTTAACTGCAGAAATCATTAACCAAGTCAAAAACCAGAAAAAATGACGGTAACCGCGTTTAGATCTATAAATAATTTTTACTATTCTTTTCATTTTAATGTTTTGTTTTATTTATATCGTAAATCAAATTTTAAATACATTTCGAAGGAAAAAGTCCATTTATAAATAGGAATTTTTTTCAGTTTGTATTAAACAAAACGTTTAAAGATCTTATCAACGGTTAAGGATGATGGATCAGGAAAAGTGGTGTAGTAAAAGTGTACTTTCAAACAAACGTAAGAGTAAAGCGAAGCTACCGTTCCACTCACATGATCTGCTATCTGGTCCATATCATCTTCCGACAGTTGATTGTTGGTTAGTCGGGATAGGATTTCATGTATATCTTTACGGCCTAACATGTCATCTTCATCAAAATCTGAAATTAAACAAAATTAATTATTTCAGAGGCAGACGCCCATTTCTACATTTGCTTACTTTTACTGTTGCAAATACTGACTATAAAAACCCATTAAAAAAATATTCCTTTGTCGTTCAGTACAGCATAAATTAAGTACCACTACAAAAGAATTGTTTGTGAGCTCAACATTTTGCCTATTGCAAATTATAATTTATTTGACACAGGGTTTCAGCTGGCTATTTTTTCTTTTATCTATTTGGCTAATTGTTTGCTGAATTTAGCATCCAAATCCAACTTTTATTATCAAACAGAATAATAATATCACTTGGAGAGGCAAAATAACAGCAAGGGTAAGAATTAACACCACAACAACTTTGCTTTGAGAGTCAAATTCAAAATTTTTGTGGTTTTCCATCGTATCACACGCACAATCTCAAAAACGCAGTAATACTATAACTTACGCAGTGTTGGCGAATTTTCGACAGCTTTGAATGATAAGGTGTTGTTTTTAATCACTTCCTACTGTCTTTATCAGGTCATTGGAAACATGATTTGCTCGGGTTCACATTTATATTCGTTGCACTGTGGCCTCCTGCATTTGTCAGCCCTTCTCGTGACTTCAACAGTGGGCTCGTCACGCACCAGGAAGCAAATAGAGGGAGTGGCTAATGCTTGAATTCCTAGCTATCCACGCACAATAATGAAACCGACGAAATTTGACGTATTTGCAAGGACCAGTCACCCCCTCCCGCAAGTAACCAACAGCATCGCATCTCACAACATGCGAGTCTCACAACCTTGACTCCTTGTGTCCAATTCCAAAAATGACAAATACTTGAGAAGGTTCGAGAGTCTCGCAATCCAACATGAATAAATGACAGGGAACCCCCTCCTGAACCTCCAGGGACCAGCTTTTCCTGTGATCACATCTTCATTAGCAGACGATTTGGGGAGCAATTCACCTTTACATGGCACCACAATAGCATAGGGAAGACAGAGGGCCTAATAATTACAGCAGGCCATGGAAGAGCCGAGTTTTAATCGTTCCTTCAACATAGTGGTTGTGCATAAAACTGGAAGTTAATAGACGTTTAAATGCAGCCTGACAGCCTGACGAAGATAGGAGAACTGGTTCCATCGAAAATTTGTGATATTGACGAGTATTGACTTTGAGTGTTGTTTGTTTACATTTGTGCTTGGATGTTCTCTAGGTTATATTTTTCTTCTAGAAGGTGAATGGGGTAGAGCTTTGCTGAAAATGTAAGAGGTACATTGTGCGTTTGTGTTCTTCGTGGTGGTTCCGTGTCATTGTTGTCTGACTCATCAAAATTTTTGAAACTTAGTGATTTGCCTTATGCTCATATAACCCCCCCATTTGTTATAAAAAGCAAACACCTTGCACTAAACTTGATGTCACTTCTTGTATTCTTGTAACTTCCTCCAATACAAGGGAGTGTTAAATGGGGGGCGAGGGATAATCGTCTAACTGGAAAATCGCATAATTGGAAGAACGTATAACGGAAACCAGTATAACGGAATATCATCTAACAGGAAATTTGTATAATGGAAAATCGTCTAATATCCCTGCCGCACTCGCTGTGGCTATACATATAACATCAGAAACCGCAGTTAGACGTTTATCCATTATACGACATTCCGTTTAGAAGCTTTTCCAGATTCTTTATTTAGGCAGATTTTAGACAATTATCCCATTTAGACGATTTTCCAGTTAGACGTTCGTCCGACGCCACGTTAAATGGCGTTTTACTTTAAATTTCTCCATTATTGTTAGAACCGTGTTAGCACTCCCCCCCCCCTTAGAAGCCACAAAATGGTGTAAAGGTCCAGGGGGCATTAACTCTGATTTGCGGAAGTTGATTGCTGACTGAAGTTGCAGTCTCATGAAGTCTGACTGCATTATGTACATAAGACCTCATTAACTCTAGCCAGGCTAATTGTACAGTACGAGTTAAGCGGAGGTGCATAAAAATATAACACGGGCCGTTTGTCCTAGGAGTCCTAAGTACAGAGGGGAGCAAAAAGTTTGGTCTGCCAACAATGACCAAATGCAACAATTAAGAATTACGGTATTGTTATGCTCAATTCAATGCAATGGAACATAACACCACAAATCTTAATTGTTGTAGTTGATCATTGTTAGTGTCATGTGTATGTACATTTTCCACCTGCCCAACACCGATGGTCAGTTTTATACGCCGTCTCGTTCTTTTACTACAGATTGCAGGATTCGATCAGGTGTTCATTTGGCTGTTAGTCGACCACTGTATTTGCTCGTTGTTGTTCAGGAGTAGGGATGGGTTGGTTTCGATAACTGTAGTTTTCAGTTTTCATAAAAATCACCTGCAGCTTAAAAAAATAACGTGTTTTGTTGGTTTTCAGTGTTGTGTGAGTGACTGAGCAGATCTCAACCCGCTCTTGTACTTCCTGAATCATCCATCGTCTGTGCTTGGAGACCACCTCACTCTGTACCTCACTCGGCATTGAATTGGGCCTAGTCAATATCTCTTGGTTGGCTAACTAGGTAGCTACAAGTGCTACAAAATGTGCACTGTTCTCTTAACGTAGCGTGAACAAAAAAGGTGGCAATAAACGTAATTGTTTTTCATTTGCTAAATTGCTAGACCTACCCCTAGATGTAGGAAACATTGTTGAGCTATCTAAAAAACCAAACCTGAACCAAAATCCCTCACAAGGTTCGCAGTGTACGATGGAACAGACTTATTTTTCCTTCTGCTTGGTGGCATGTTGTGAGAGTCATCCGTCGATGTGAGAGACAACAACTTAGTTACTCAAAAAATAACTGCTCCTTGCCGCACGGATATCTTTTTCGCATCAAACAACTTTTGAATTAAACTTTTAAACCTTTAGAGTTTAAACCATCGTACCTCAGTCAATCGTAGGATTCGATCCAGCATTAGCATGGTTCGTACCCAATGAATTCGACCAGTGGGCTTTACTTGCTCACATTGTTCAGTATCTCTGGGGACCCATCAAGGTCTGCGGTGCAAAATGACACATAGTTAGGATGGCATGCTCTAAAAGTTGTCTGTTGATGCGAAAGAGCTACTACTATAAAACCAATCCTATGACAGCCGGTATGTCATGCGTTGAAAATATCTAACACACTTCAGATCACCTTTACACTACAATATCCAAAAACGGCTAAAAAATAGGTGAAAGTTTAGCTCATGCTAATTGCAACAAGGCATCCATTGAGTGCTAAATTTGAGTAGTTTCCCACTAGTCCTGCTGAACAATTCTCACCGATGGACACCTCTGTGCCATTTCTAGTTCTAGTTCAAGGAGTGGACAAAGAGAGACAATTATATTCGAACTGTTGAAGATTTGCAGAAGATATGGGTATGGTTATCTTTTTATTTTGAAATTATGCGTATACTGTGCCGCGAAGATGATTCCCAAATTTCAAAGTGCGCGACACGACATTTTGAGACAATTATAAATAAACTGAACCTTTTTAATAGTGTAGATTTGTAATTTCATATTTTTAAAGAAAACGTCTTAACCTTTCGCCACAGCCCTTAAAAGCATGAATACAGACTAGCATTTGCTCCCAAAAGGCAAAATTCAGCCAGACATTTAAAAAGTCCCACTAAGGCCATGCAAATTTAAAAAAGTGGTTCTCAGGCACAGAAAGTTGAAAAATGACGAGGGATGAGGCTTTTTTTTTTTAATTACACATTCGGTTCTCGGGCACAGAAAGTTAAAAACTGACATGGGATAGGCTTTTAAAAAAAATTGTTAAACACATTTTAAAAACCTTTTCTTCATTTTTATTGGATGAACAAGTCGTGACTATCAAAGTAGTGTTTGACGTTTTCAAATGGTTGACTTACACTTAACTCTGGCTTAAAGTTCCCCAATCCCATAAAGTTTTTGTCCCACATTCAGTTTGCACCGATACTAACGCCATCCTGAATTACCATTTCTGTACTTTTCAGAACTAAAACAAACGAACACCAGCATACGTGTGTGTCACGACATGTTCGTCTTCTGAAAGCAATCCATCCAAATAGTGGTTAAAACTTTTATTTCTCATAGCAGCAAAGATATTACTGTAAGGGGAAGGTGTTGACTCCTCACATTAAAAAAAACAATAGCCAGATTGCTTCAACACAGCATTTCAAAAGCTATTTTTCGGAAATCTTTATTCAATGCAAGCATAGATCGGATTTCTTACCCCCCCCCCCCCCAAAGAAAAACCTTTTTAGTTGATGCAGCGGATTATGTAGTAGTAACACAACAGTAGTGAGGAGACTAATACTGACTTCGGAAAAGTCACTAATTAATGACGCGTCAATTATTTTTATTTCTGACAAGAAAAATCGTTGCGGGAGGGCCTGAGAACCATTTTTAAAAATTTGCATGGCCTAAACTTAGAAATTTTTGATGCTTTCTTATGATTACGCAAGATGTTGTATTCAATTGTTTCTTTCTTTTTATATATTTAGGAATGTTTCAAAAGCCCTCTTACTGAAATATATTAGGGATCGACCGAATATACTTTTACCAAATTTGGATCGGATCCGGGTAGTTTACAAGCTTGGGTGAATCGGATCCGGAACCTAGACGAATCCAAAATAAAACTTTTGTTGATTGTTTCAGCCCTTTGCACTTTATACAGACTAAAGCAGTATGCTGAGGAAGGTTTAAAGACTCGAGTACACATTTTCAGCTTGTTCATTGGTTTTTCCATTATAACTTCTGAACAGTTTATGCTAGCCATTTGAAATTAACTCCATTGGAAAGCTGGTGAAAGAACGCTTCGAATAGGTATATTGGAATGTCAAAATTGGCTAAAAATTAGCGAAGTTGCTGAATCTGAATCAAATCCTAAAGATCCGGCTAGGATTCGGTCGATCCCTATAATATACAGGGTGGGTCAGAAAGGACGGAACACCTTTGGCAATCAAAGATGGTTAATGTTAGGATAATAAAACTTTGCATGGTATGTAGGCAAACGGGGAGCCAACTGACCTTGACGCATATTTTCAAGGTCATCGTGATGCTAACTTTTTAACTATGCTTCGTAGAACTCCAGTTTAAATTAGAAACTTGTAGACATTGGCAAGGCATGGCCATTGCAAAAAACAGGACGAAATTCGGTACGTTAGTTTAGGAGTTACGGGCATGACAAGAATCATTCTGTTGTGCTGGCCGAGTGGCTTTCCTGCCAAACAGTTCTGTCAAGCTCTTTCTTACACCATGCATTGTATTGGTTGGTAATGGTGTTGGCAGCATATGCAAATTGGCATAATTCATTAACCGTGATCAGCTCTGAAACAAAATCAGAAATGTTAACCTAAGGGAGGAACATCGTCATCGTTTCATTTCTAGACGACCACGATGACTAAACTATGCCAACTTGCATAAGATGCAGTAGTTTGCAGCACCATTCTGTTTATACGTGTAACGTAGCAGGTTGTGTTGAGCTAGTGTCGAGTCATCAGTGTGTCAGTTGCTGTTTGTTTCCAAGCATGCATTTATGTACTTTGAGGACCACTGGACTTAATTTTACACTCACTGTTTGGCAGGAAAGCAACTCGGTCAGCACAACAAAATGATGCTTGCAATTTTCGTAACTCCTAAACTAGCGTACCGAATTCCGTTCTGTTTTTTTGCAATGGCCATGCCTTGCCAATGTCTACAAGTTTCCAATTTAAACTGGAGTTCTACGAAGCATAGTTAAAAAGTTAGCATTACGATGACCTTGAAAATATGCGTCACGGTCAGTGATCGATTCATGGTTAGTTGGCCCCCCGTTCGCCTACATACCATGCAAAGTTTCATTATCCTAACATTAACCATCTTTGATTGGCAAGGGTGTTCCGTCCTTTCTGCCCCACCCTGTATACAAGTGCAAACTACCTGAAAAGTGCAAATAGTATTCAGTTCAAATTAAGTTACAACTGCAGCATTGGGTATGCTGATAGTTCTCTTCACTATCACCTTTCTGAGACATTATTTGCCGGAACGTTTCACACTTTGTTTCAAATATACGAAAGGCGTATTCCGACTTCACGGTGCGAGAAAGAATTTCACTGTTAGCTTGCAAATGTTTCAACGTATGCGCCAAATACCAGAAAGGCATATTCTAACTAACAGTGCAAGGAGCAGCTTCACTAAATGTTAGCCTGCACATGTTTCAATTTACTCACTAAATACCTGAATGCAGACTTAACGGTGCGAGGAGCAGCTTCGCTAGATGTTAGCCTGCACATACTTCAACCTACTCACCAAATATCCGAAAGGCGTATTCTGATTTAATGGTACGAGGAGCAGCTTCACTGAAGGCAGACATCATATCCAGGAAATCTTCAAAAGTCATGTCGCCATCCCCACTGGATGAAAACACCTGGCAAATTCGCTCCCTGAATGGATTAACCTGAATTATAACCATCAATATAAATTTCAACAAAGTAAAAATATTAACATAAGATGAAACTGGCAACATGGATGCAAGAGGCCGAAAATAACTATCACTAAGGCCTTTATCTCGTCAGGCTTGTTATGGTCAGGGGCGTGGGGCGAGATGAAGCCTCTGCCCTTTTTGGAACATGCCATTCTTGTAAAAAGAAAATTCTTTTTGTGGTGACGGTTGTTGGTACGACGATGCTTGAAATGGGGTGTAATGGCATAAAAAAAATGCCATTAAGGTGCTAAAAAGGCTAAGGTGGGGAGGGGGACCCTCAGAAAGGAGAGGTCTGGCCTGCCATTGACCATCCCTCCCAGACAAGCACGATTCGGGAAAACTCGTTCGAATTTAGAACTCGTTTACTACAGATGAGCACTGCAAAGGTGCAAAGAAAACTCTTCACTCTCACACAAAAAATTGCTAACAAAAACTTACTGCAACTTTTACTAAAAATTAACCCTGGCCTCTAGGGGAAAGAGGTCTGTGCGTGCTACTGCTTATCGTTACTATAGTTTGCTGTGTAGACTCTTATCTTGTGACACATCTTACACCCCCCCCCCCCCGCTAAACTGTGAGAAACAGCCTGCGCTAAGTATTGTAAATGACAATGCACTATTGACATAAAAGTAATAATTAAAAAAGTTAATTCTTAAATGATGTCCTTACAGAAATAACTATTGAAATAAAAAACAATAAATTCTAATTAAAATTCAACAAGATTTCCGCTCTCCTTTACCCTCAGTGCGATCCTTGAACTGTCTGAAAAAAGTAGCACCGAACATATCTATCACTACTGTGTCTTCAGTCTCCCCTGAACCGAGTTACAAGTGCATATCATTGTAGTTTTTGTAGCAGTTTATCACGTTCCTCTCTCCTTTGCTAAGCCTGCACTTGACCAACTAGCACGGCGAAGAACCGCAATGAAAGAAAGCATCTTCAGACTAAATGTAGAGAAGCAGTGTGGATTCCGGTATATTTCGTTTAAATGAAACCGACAAACGTAAAACTCTTAATGGATTTTCTTTTTTCTATTATCACAGGTTCGTTCTTTTTTCGGAAAAAAAATCAAAACTGGAACGCTAAGAAATTAACTGGCGGCAGTTGGATAGGAGCCAACGGATCTTGTTTGTTTTGGAGCATTTTAACAAGCTATTAATTAATAGGCCTAACTAAAACTAACATTAACTGACAAATACAACATCAATAGTGACAGACAAGCAAATTCATCTGGTACCTTAAGTTCTGGCAATTCCATAACTTTATCTCTGGCTATCCTAGCCATTCGATCTCTGCTTACTGCTTCAGGGGCTAGGACACGGAAGCGTTTGTATGCACTACAAATAAGTAAATAAACGGGATGACATCAAATAAAAGCCATCGAAATGATTTGTGTTTAAAGACTTGCATTAATTTTTACTCACTGTAGTATTTCTTTCTTAGTAAAGTATGTTAAATCCTGTAAAGAAAATAATGCAAAACTATTAGAACTATGACATTTAACTGTTGTGTATATTAAAGAAGTAGCTAACATATTAGTAGTATCTAAAAGCAAGCTAGTGCTTCACCCATCAAGTTCAGATTGTTGGTTTTCAAGTGTCAAATTGTTGGTGTCAACTGTGCAAATTTATGCATACATTACATGTACAGGGTGGCCCATAAAAACGCTCTAAGACTTTTTTAAGAGTTTTTCAGTGTAGGCATGATGTACTGACTACATCAAAATGTTTAAGTCAAATTTGGCCAAAAAAAGTACAGAAAATAGAACTCTGATTATGGATCGAACGTGCGAATTGAGTCGTATCAGGGACGTGCACAGGACCCCGAGAGGGCAGGGGCAAACTTTTTTTCTGGGAGCTTATTTTTTTTTTGTTGCTCTTTAACCTCTTTTTACCCCCCTTTTTGGGACTTTAACCATTTCTGCCCCTCTTTGCAGGCCTTTTTTAGCGGTTTTTTGGGCTCTTTTTACATCAGCGCTCCAACGAAAAATGGCACTTTGCCATGAGGGCAAGGGCTAGAGCCCCTCTACCCCCCTGTGTGCACGTCCCTGAGTCGTATTGATGTTCACCCTTTATCAGGCCATAAGTAAAAAAAAAATAATAATAATAATAATGAGCCGTTGTTCGCATTTTCAGAATCGTGAAGAGACAACGATTTCAAATAAAACTGGAATGGTTTTGAAATTCAAAATGACTTCCAAATTAAGATTAAGTTAAACATGAAACATTACACAGCAGACAGAGTATTGAATTTTGGTACTAGTGTGCAGCTGACCCCCTCCCCATTTATCTATCAGCAACAGGCCCCCTCCCCCCAACATACTGACTTTCCAGCCCACACCAACAACTCAATGGAATATGATTAAGTATAGGATATTGCCCGAAAACTATCGTCTTTCGCACAACAATGCACAAGACTAATTTCTTTAGCCTATCGAATATTGCAAGTTGTTGTTCGTCGAGTGTAATGGCTTGTTTGTTTCGTAAAGCCGGTTTAGTTGGGTTAGCATGTGTGTGTCCTTTAAGGAGCTCCGTTAATGTTTTGAAACACTTGCTAGATTTTTTATTGATGACGGAACACATTTATAAACCCAAGAAACCCACGCAGTTCGTGGATACTGGATAGTTTTCGGCGGTCCATATTTCATGACAACTATGGAGTGTTCTCGATCAGGTACGATTCCCTGCGGTGTTAAAAGTCTTCCAAAAAGGGAAACTGTAGAGGCAGCGAATACACACTTTGAACGATTCAGTTTCAGATTCATCTGACGAGTTGCGTCTAATACTTTGCGTATTTCGTCAACGTGTTCCGTGAACGTATTCGAGCCGAAAGTTACATCATCAATATAAGTTGACACTCCAACACAGATTAAGTGTTCGTAGCCCATTTTGATTGCCCGGGTCATCACAGCTGGTCCGATAGAGATCCCGAATGGCATTTTAATAAATTCAAAATGGCCGTCTGGCGTGACAAAGGCAGTCAGTCTTGTGTATATCCTCTTCCTCGACGGGTATAGTCTTGAAAGCTTTCTTGATGTCTGCCTTGAACTTGTATTTTTTGTTGGCAACACGATGGATAACAACCTCCATATTGTCTAGAGGTTGTGGGTCTGGAGTCATCAAGGGATTAATGGTTTTGGAATAGTTAATGACCAGTCTCCTTGGTGTTGACTCATGAAAAGGCTGATCAAGCATGAAGCACGGTGCTGCGTAAGCAGACGAGGATGGGCAACATATGCCCTGCGCGATCCATTCATCTACTTGCTCTTTGATTGCGAGACGATCAAATTCGGATACATGAGACGGTTTGCACTGTACTGGTGTTTCGTTTGCTAAAGTAATGCGAGCCTTTATGTTTTTGCAAGATCCTATAACTCCTGAAGGAGACGAGAATATGTCGGCATACTCTGTTTCCAGGTCGTCCATCATTTGTTGTTCTCTTGGAGACAAAAGGGGTGAGTCATCCTGTGGTGCATTCGTCGCAGTTCTATTTGCCATTTCGGTGATTTCGGAGCTAATTGTAGTGTCTTGCACGTTGGCTACCTCTTCCACAGTTTTTGTTGTCAAATCTTCAATATCCATTTTCGGTGAGGTCACAACAATGTGTTTCTGTGGTGTGTTTATCTCTCGTAATACTTGTAACACTGGTGTCACCGTGCGTCCATGTTGTACAACACAATTGACAGACATTGGACCTGCACGAACACAAGCAAATTCCTGGATCGAGTTTGGCATTGCGATGCAGATATTACCATTTCGATCAAATGTGTACTCTTTGCTTGTACGTAAAACTGCTAATTAGTTCCTAAGATCATTGCGTATGGTAGCTTCTTACAAATAGCTACACGTGGCATCATGTAGTCGATATCGCCTACTTGTATACGGAGTGAAAACCAACCTTGTGGTGTGAAGCCTCCTTGTGGTGTGAAGCCTCCTTGTGCGACAGCAACTGGTCTGTCTGGCCATGGATGAACGATGGCATCATTCGGAACAAATCACTTGCGAATCAACGTAATGTCCGAGCCCGGGTCGCATAATGCGTCGATAGTCAGTTTTCCAACTATTGTTGCGTTTACAGCCGGTTTTCTATGTTGCTGAGCACTGATGCAGTTTGAAGAAGTCTGTGGCTTTGTATACGGCTTGGGCGGCTTTGGGTCTTCTTTTGAGCTTGTTTGTTTTTGTGGGTCCTTTATGAAACCACTTGCGTTAGGCGTGTTCACTTTGTCTTTTCTTTCAGCTGGAGGTAGGCTACAGTTATAGATAGGAAACATGTCTCTTTTGCTGATACCTGAAGCACAATTGGTCCTCTGGTTTATCATAGAGAGGATTGTAACGTTGTGCACGTTTTTTTCCGGTTGGGATGATGCTGTTTTATCGTTGTCGGGCCCTGATGTAGGTGCATATGTCCCATTCGATGGCTTAGAAAGTGATGAATGATGACGGTCCTCATCAGTTGTCTTTTGTTGTTTATCTCTTACTTTCACTCTTCTACGCTGATCGATTGCAATGGCTGCATCAATCAAGTGGTCAACTATGGCGGGCTGAGATGTTAGCAAGAGGTTGGCACATTTATCATCTGCTATGCCACAAATAATCATTGAAATGCGTTCGGGGGGGCTCAAGTTTGTGTGATGATCATTTGAGAAGCGCATCGTTTGCGTACACATACTGTGTGATGGTTTCGTCGTCCCGTAATTGGCGTTGACTTTGCATGGTTAGTTGAAGTTTAAAACGTGTCAAAAAGGCATTTTTCCAACTGTCCCAATCATCATACGTTTTTCCTGAAGTTTTTTTGCCAATTTGCAGCAGCTGAGGAAAGACGTGTTTGAGCATTTATTAGCTTTAGTGATGGTACCCAATTTGCATGCAAGGCAATTCTATCTACTTCTTTTACCCATTATGTGGCATTTTCCAAATTGTCCCCATGAAAAACAGAGATAGCCTTAGCTGTATCCGTTGTGCGGCTAATTGTTGATCGATTACTTTTTGCTGGGAAACGAGCAGCTTGTCCAAAATAGCGGCAAGATCGTTTTGGGGTTGGGGAGAAGCACTAGCCTGTGGCAACGAATTTTTCAATGCATCAAATTGTTGTTGTAAGAAGTGTAATTGTTGCTGCGTGTCACTGAATAATTGCCATTGATCCAAGTGTTTATTGCGGAATTCACTAAGCAACGGCAATTTGCCATTTTTCGCGTGAGTTTCATCGTCTTTCACTAGCGCATCGATTGCATCCGCCTTGGTGTCTGGAAACACCATGTGGCGATAATTCTTCTCCTAATTCTTTCATGGAGAGTTTTTCTAAGGTATCTTTAGATATGGAATTACGTGGATCCATGTTTTCTTTCTCTAGCAGTAACGTTTTGTTATAGTTCTTACTACTCACAGTTCAATTTATACTCACAATCGTCCGTGTGTTAGCGTGCTGTATACGTTCGTGCACGCCAACTTGACAAGCTATCGTCGTGGTGCGTTTTCGATCGTGAATTTACAAATTGTCTTTTTAATACAAGTTCATACCTTTTGTGATTTGTAAGACGATGAATTCATAATGGTTGATGTCAATTTGTTTTTCGTAGTTGAGCGAATTACGGTCAATCAATAAGATTTTTGCGAGAGCATGGTTACATCGGTCGACTGCGCCATGTTAGGTTGAGAAACTACAACTATTTATTTACAGGCATGTACAGTCGAAAAGTTATGGTACATCTAAAACCAGGCATCATAATTAAAGAGATAACACGAAAATACTAAATAATTTTAGACCTAACACTAGAAGTTATGTCATTAAAGTGGCACTATCACCGATTAAAAGTCTTACGAAAATATAGTAGTGCCATCTAGCGTCAGTGATATTGTTAACCTTTATAGCTTGCTCCCAGGTGCACGAGGACCTACCACATTTTCACTCAATAGTTAAGGAGGCGTGTGGCTTGTTCATTTTGTTAAAAGAAAGTGTGTTGTACATTCCTTTGCTTGATAGAAGCAAGTGCTAGATAGTGCATGATAGCACTACATGTTGCTAGATTCTGTTAGACTTTAAATCGGTGATCGTTCCACTTTACGGTGTAGAGGCCTGCTCCGCTTCCATTGTAGAGTGCCACATCATAAAAGTAAGATTAAGTAAATGTAGCCAAACAGTCGGAGCTAATCTCATACATGGCCGCCACCCAACCACAAATTATTCATATTCTCGATAAAATGTGTTGTTTACTGTGTGTGTGTGTGCAAAGGTTGTGTCCTAGGGGTGAGGGGCGTGTCGATATAACTGGGATAAGTAATTTCCCAACAAAAACCTGCTGTGTGTACTAAGAACTTATTTTAGTTGGTATGGTCGTCTATGGAACTGGTGCCGGGGACAGTACAGCTTTTAAACAACATGTAGACAGGTGGTGGGGCAGACGGGAGCCGTGTGGTGGCCCCAAACGAAGTTGACAGGAAAACCAACATGGTAGCAACTCCTACTGTTGCGGCTCAAATGGGATAACAGACGGGCAAATTCGTTTGAGGGTAAACCCCGTTTACGAACAACAATGCGTCACTCATTGTTGTAGCTGTGCTGATGGCATAATCTTAATGAGTTTGTTTCGTGCTGTTGTCCTAGGCTGCATTGTTGCTGTCACAATGATGCAGCATTATATCGTCAGCTGTAACGAAGTGAGGTAATTACTCTAAGATGAAAGCAAGCACCATAACACAACTCCTTGAACATTTTAGCAGACTTTATGAACTTTGGTGTAATCGATTCACACGCTATTCAAAAGTTTTGTTCTGTCAACCAATGCAGAACCAATTCACGATTTTAGTTTTTCGCGTTTTTCATTTTTTTTTTTTTTTCATTTTAGTTGAACCTAATAATCCTAGGTTTGAACCATTGTATTAGAACCATGGATGAATAACTCATTTTCGTGACCTCACACTGGTTCTTCCTGTCAACAGGTGTCCCAGCACCCTTCGATTAACTTTCACTTTCACCGATACATCTACTTACTCTCTACAAGAAATTGACATCAAATTAATTTGTTTAGTCATGATGGCTTTCAGTCATTAACTGAACTGCTAGTAAATAAGTTACGTGCCTTGTAATCTTGAAGTTCCTCTTCTGTGAAAACACTGCTATGCTGCCCCATTGCAAAAATGCAAAGCCTATGTTTAGTTCGCGAAACGCCACGTTTCGCAGAGTGATAATTGTTTGAACTAAAAATCGCAAAAAACAAGGCCGGTTGAGATAAAGTTTCCAAGACGCTGTTATCGCTTTTGATGTTATGTTTGTAATTATTGCACATCGAAAACCTAACAAAATTTAACGCATCTTCAAATTACCACCAGAGATGTTAAAACGTTTTACAAACGGTATACAATTTTATTGCATAAAATCTGCGTGTCGCTGATACCGGAGCCTCTTACATGAAGGTGACACACCACCACAGCTGAGTAGGTATGGTACGTTCTGGCACCAAGAGGCACCATTTGGAACCAAGCGAAGATACAGCAAGGCCCGCTGAGATTGTAGCTGCGCTCCATTCCAGGCCCGTCAGTTTCCTTCTGTTTAATGACAGACACGCCAGGAGTCGTCCAGTACCGTACGGCATGGGGGTTGGTATCTGAACAAAATGTATGCTTTAAACTTTAAACACGTAAAGGTAACGATCAAATTGCGAGATCTGGCGCATATTAAGGGATTTTCACGCATTCACTTAGTCCAGATACAAATTCCTTTGGGTTCTCAATCTGTATGGTACTGGACGACTCCTGGCGTGTCTTGTCACTAAACAGAAGCAAGCTGCCGGGCCTGGAGTGGAGCTCGGCTACTATCTCCCGAACAACGGTTCCTCCCTAAACGACCAAACAGAGCGAAGCAAACGCACCACTGTTGGTGACAGTTTGGCTCATTCCCTGCTAATATCCGTGTTGATGCGGCTTGATTGATGTCAACATCGTCAGCGATGAATCTGTTTCGCCAAAACTGTTAGCTCGCGCATGCTCAAACCAAGCCCTATTCACTCGCTCCGAAATCTAGCCACGGTAGCGACCAGAGTACTCGCGATCAAAACGTGGTGCGCCATCTGTCGCATCTGGCCGCAAGTATAGTGGCAGCTCTTGTCTCCAACTACGTCCGAGGAAATCCAAGATGGTGGTGGCGTGTGCCCGCCTAACCTTAAACCTCTCCAGCTGCCTCCGATCTTTCGTCTCGTACACCAACACCCCTGGAATTGCCACTCTTTTCCTCGAAACCTCGTATCTATTATAGGCCCACATCGCCACCTTCTTTATCATACCCTTCACCTTCCCAACCGCTCCAAGTAATACGGCCTCACACACGGTCTCACCCCCATGTAATCGTACTCTGTCACCTTTTTCATCTCAATGCCCCCCCTCCAATCCAGATCCCTCTACCCCCAACCTTTTGTCCCACTCATCTTCCTAACACCATAACCCCCAACTTTCCACCAGTGAACACCACTTTCATCTCAGCCCCCTATTCAGCACACAGTAGTGATTCCAAGCCTTTCCTCCAATCCTTCAAAACCTCCCACAAAAGTCACAAACATTATCCTGGCCCCTCCCTCTTCCATTTCCTACCCATCCCTTTCACGAACTCCACCACGATCTCAACTCCCACTCCCTTCATCGAAGTGAGCACCTCATCCACAATAACCACATTGTCCTCCTTTCTCCCCAACATCTCACAACTCCATTTCTACAATACCCTCCCCTCATACTGTCAGTCAACACAAAGCAATGTCCTCCTCCACAACTCTAACCCCCCCCACCCCATCATCCAAAAGCCTCCTCACTTAATCCCTCCTGTGTTTCCTATCATCCTCCCTACCTTTAACATACCTCCAAAATTTCTTCCCAACTTCCCTAGCTCCCTCCACTGCCAGCTTCGACTAAACCCACCCTTCTTCTTAGTAACCAAATCGCTCTCAATTCTTATCGTGTTAAGTACTCTACTTCTCTCATAATCTCTCTATGATCAACTCCCTCTTTCCCCAACATGCTCCTCCAAGACCTACAGGAACTTTTCCTTTCTCCAATCGCCCGTTTTCACTTTCCGGTCCCACCACCCTTTCCCCTTCTCCCCCTTAAGCATTATCCACCGGAATAACCCCATTTTCCCAAGAATCAGAACCCTCTCCCCATTCCTCAAAGTCCTCCTCTGTACTCTTCCACGACATCCAGCTTCCTGGGATCACGAAAGTCCCTGCCTACACCAATCCTTTTAAGTTCATATGAAAACACTTGTCCCCTTACCCCAAACCCAATCAAACAACAGTCCAATTCCGCACTCCAGATACCATCAAAATTTTAACTGTTAAGGTACAAATTTTTCTTGATCGATAGTGTCACACTCACTGTCGTAGGGACCTTATTGCCTGAAAATGGCAGGGGTGGCTAGGATCGAACCCCTGAATAGGAAAAGGGTACAGTGTCCTACGTAAGCCTTGAGATTTTTATCTGAAAACTACGAAACATAACTTGCCTGCAACCAGGTCTTCTGAGAAAGAAGCTCCTAGGATACCCCTAATTCTTCACACGGAACTCTGCTGGGAATGATGTAATGTGAAGCTGGACCAGCCCTTTGCAAAGTGTATGTGGCCATCCTTCATAATGAGCGCTGCTAGCTCGCTCTGACTGGCTCAGGAAAACTTGTCTTTTGTGTAAGGTGCAAAAGTGAGGCTCATTGCATAGATCCACAAATGGCTACAAATAAGCATGCAAGCACTAGGGAAAGGTTCCAGGCAGGCAAAAAGAAGATGGACTCGAGGTCAGAGATTATTGAAAGCCTGAACCAATTTTGAAATCACCATTCTGGGAACTAGCTTTGTTTTACTGCTGTAGGACAACACAGAGTATACCATCGACTGATACCCTTTAATAGCAATCGCGGACAACCCGGCCTGTAAAAGTAGTTCTAGGAAATTTACCAGGAACGTTGACGTAGGGGTTGCAGGAATCTACCATGTTCTCACAGTACCATATCCTTAACAGTTGATACCCCATAGCATTGCAGTAAGCAGGCCAATACTGGAGATAAAAAACCTACGTCCATAGGCTGTGCTTCAGAGTCTCTATGCATGAAGCGTTTTGCCCTTATGCTGGGTGAGCAGATTCGGTTTCACGGGGAGTAGGATCGGTTCATCCTTCTTCATGTTCAGTAGATCCACAACCCAAGGTGCCATTGGCCAAAGGAAGGCTACTACGATGAATCTTGGGACGACTGAATCTTGTTCAATAACTTCTGTAGGATGGAGAACGGGGGAAGGCGAAGGCAACCATCCCTACCCAAAATATGCTGAGGCTGTCCGTTGCCCACACTTGCGGATCTGGGAAGGGGAAGACGAAGCTTTGGGGGTTGTCTGTTGGAACGGGTAGCAAATAGGTCTACCCAGTGTTTCCCTACTTCAGAAAGACCATCGACAAATTGATGGGCACAACATCCACTCCATCATTGGAATATTGTCCATATGCGAAAGTTCATTGGCTAGTACATTCAACTTCCCCACTAAGTATGTAGGTAAAAGTGCGAAGATACACTGGGCACAGGTCAAACAACTTGGAAAACTCCATAAGGGTGCGAGAGTGGGTCCCTCCCCTCTGCATACTGTCGTGGTATTGTCCGACATTACTGCCACGACTTTGTCTTTGACAAGCACCGAACAGGTTCTCACAGCACAGATGTACAGTTCTTTCCTAAAGCACCAAACAGAGCGAACAGAACGTACCACTGTTAGAGACAGTTTGGCTCCAAACTTGACGTCGCGCGTGCGCAGTGATGTTGTGTCAGCCGTTCAGTACCTTCCTAAACTACACTACAGCTCAACAAGCTCAGCAGAGTATTCGCTACGTCATACCTTCACTGCGACCAGGCCTGGCTAATGGATTGTACCAGGATTGGCTAATTGATGTGACCAGGCGAGAGCAATGCCAAATTGCGAACCATCTCAGGGAGGTGGTTTGCTGGGGTGGAGGTTTGAGCATGCGCGATGTAACAGTTTTGACGAAAGATTCATCGCTGACGATGTTGACGTCACT
Source organism: Lithobius niger (assembly GCA_023313725.1). Lineage (NCBI taxonomy): Eukaryota > Metazoa > Arthropoda > Chilopoda > Lithobiomorpha > Lithobiidae > Lithobius > Lithobius niger. The sequence continues at coordinate 6,409 of JAHWFP010129243.1, read as the reverse complement.
CAAGCCGCATCAACACGGATATTAGCAGGGAATGAGCCAAACTGTCACCAACAGTGGTGCGTTTGGTTCGCTCTCTTTGTTCGTTTAGGAAGGTACCGAATGGCTCTCAGTTCTAAGGTGTAGATGAGCAATTCCCTTCCTCTTCCAACCAAATCCCTGAAGCTGAGTGAAAGCAACCGTAAAGAGCAGAAGATCCATGGTGGGCGGTGAATTGGCACTTCTACAGTTAGTTGTGTGTTTGTAACCACCACTACAGAGAAATCCATGGCAGATTGGGCACTGGGCAGGGAAATCTCGTCTTTCCAGGAGTGTTGCGGGAACCACTAGTCTTTGAGTCAGGTCCTTCAGACACCCATAGGCACTAGTGTTGCCAAGGAATCCATTTGTCCTATCACTGCTCCTAAGTTCCTGGTGAATACCGATGCCTGACGATGGGAAGTTAAGGTCAAGACCAGCTTCACGATCCTCTCTGGCGATAGGCATATCAAGAAACTGGACAAGTCGTTCAGTACCTTCCTAAACTACAATACAGCTCAACAAGCTCAGCAGAGTATTCGATACGTCATACCATCACCGCGACCAGACCTGGCTAATGGACTTGACCAGGATTGGCTAATAGATGTGACCAAGCAAGAGCAACGCCAAATTGCGAACCATCTCAGGGATGTGGTTTGCTCGGGTGGAGGTCTGAGCATGCGCCAGCTAACAGTTTTGACGAACAGATTCGTCGCTGACGATATTGACGTCAATCAAGCCGCATCGGCACGGATATTAGCAGAGAATGAGCCAAACTGTCACCAACAGTGGTGCGTTTGGTTCGCTCTGTTTGGTCGTTTAGGTAGGTAACGACTATTTCACAGTGTTGACGCAGAGTCCAAACATCGCAAAGAAGGCCAGGCAGAACAGATGGTCCAGAAGGAGATTCCGTGGGCAAAAGTGGTGGAGCAGCCAAGCGTGAAAAAATACACAACGGTGATGAAGCAACCATTCACGACGGATCGCAAAACCGTGCAGAGACCGAATGGAATCACCTTGAAGTCGCATCCAGATCCCCTTGAAACGAACCGGAAGAGAAGGAAGATGGGTGGGAGCAAGGAGACGTGGAGGCAGGCATCTTCTAAACTCATGAAAACTGTCTATTTGCCTTCCTGAAGGGACTTTCTGACCGACTCAAGCGTTTCCATCATGCCAGACGGACTTTTGGATTAAGACCAGTTAACGGTGGCTGCGTCTTGTTAAGCTATAGTTTAACCTCTTCGCGCACTTTATTTCCGACACAACACTACCCATTAAAGTACCTAAAGTATGTAACATCCACAGGTAAGCCAAAACCTGGGCCTACTCCAACTGGGTCCGACGGTGTGGTTAACATTCAATACATTCCTAAACCACCGAACAGAGCAAACAGAACGCACAGCTGTTAGAGACAGTTTGGCCCCAAACTTGGCCTCGCACGTGCAGTGATGTTGCGTCAGCCGTTCAGTACCTTCCTAAACTACAACACAGCTCAACAAAGTATTCGATACGTCATACATTCACCGCAACCAGACCTGGCTGATGGATTTGACCAGGATTGGCTAATAGATGTGACCCGGCGAGACCAATGCCAAATTGCGAACCATCTCAGGTTGGTGGTTTGCTGGGGTAGAGGTTTAAGCATGCGCGCTAGGGAACAGTTTTGACAAAATAGATTCATCGCTGACGATGGTGACATCAATCGAGCCGCATCTACACGGATATTAGCAGGGAATGAGGTAAACTGTCACCAACAGTGGTGCGTTTGGTTCGCTTTGTTTGGTCGTTTAGGAAGGTACCGATTGTATTAGAATCATACAAGGGCGGTGGGGTAACCATAGCGGTAGAATTTTAATTGGGGTCTTTGGTCAATAAAATTTTTTGGTGTCAAATCCTAACTAATTTTGGCTTCAGAGTGCTGAAAGCAAACGTCGCATTACCGACACTGCACAAGGTATGTTTATCACCATAGGTTTTCTTGTGCGAGCACACTTCAGCCACACCATCGAACATGCCTCAATCGTTCACCGTAACTTTAGCAGAGGAAACAGGCAGATTCTCGTTAGCGATGGCACGAGAGGAAGCATTCAAATCAATGATATTGTCCTAGCAATACTCATACAACCTGATTGATGAATCTCCACCTGCTTGTGAAACTTTCTGCTTGGCTGTAGAGGATGCCAGTTTTTTTTGTCCGTTGGTTTTGGCCCACGAGTCTTCCAAGTTTTCCACATCCTCGGAGGAATATTCGGCGCACACATTGCATGGTCGACATTTCCTACAAAGCTCGTGATCATCTCTAGGGGTTGGACAGTGGCCACATTGACCACACAAAGACAGAACTCTCGCACAAGACGAAAAACACAACCGACATGCTCTCATTTTAAACGAATTGTGGCAAATCGAGCAAGTGCACCTAGCCGCAGGATGCACATCTGGGAGGTAGCTTGCAGGCGAAACTGGTGTGAATTAACATTTAACAAATGGTTAACACAAAAAAGCATAAAAACAATCTTACCAGGGGTACCTGGTTGAAGATTGTTTTTACCGTCTTATGAAAATATGCATTACCTGTTTTATTATTTAGCAGTTCCCTCCCTTTGTCTTGCTCAATCCGTAGCGATGAAAAGTTGGGTTTCCCGTTGTACTTGCAGCTTTTCTTCCATTTAGCCATCTTTCTTCCTTTGCACAACCTTGGTTCCGAGGGGGGAGGTTGGGCGGATGATGGTTGTATATTTTCATAAGGCAATAAAAATAATCTTCAACCAGGTACCCCTGGTAAGATTTAGATTTTATGCCATGAAAATATATATTACCTGTTTTATTATTTAGCAGACCTCGTCAATCGAGGGGGTGGGGGCAAGGTTGACGATCACCCGCGCTGCAAGCCAGCGACCCCTGGATCGAATCCAGTGAACAGATCATCCCGGCGGAAGAAGACGAACAGAGACGGTCTGATGGCGTGTAACTGAACAGGCAGGATGATGAAGGTGAACTGGAACGAAAACATCTTGGAGGGGAACCGCCTGGTTGGTCGGATTCCGGGTCCAAGGAAATGTGTTTAGTGCATATCAAAATGTCACGCACACATTACCACAAGAGGACGGAGTCGTCTTGGAGGGTCTAAGACGAGCCACATGAGAGAAGGACAAGGAAAGTCTTTATGAACTCTGCGAGGGGAATGCCGGTGACGCTTGGAGGAATCATTGACGCAGTCGGGATGAAACGCAAGGTCCAAGAGGAAACTTGATGTGGAACCGTAGTTGAGCATATCCTTATCTGGTGAACTGAGGAACATGGTGGTGACGGGGTGCAGACCGAGAGTGGTGGGGGCTTGTGATGAAAAACTTTTTAGAAGCACAGGATGCAAATGTAAAGTGGAACACAGGACCGCACTTGTAACAGGAAGTTAATTGTTCAGGTGTCAAGACGTGGTAATTTTACAGATGAAGAAAAGTGTCAAGTGTCGTTCTGAACCGTCGATGAGAAACTTGAACCGCAGCATGTTCGAGGAGACCCCCCCCCCCCGGGGGGGGGGGGGGGTAAATTTCATCATAGTTTGAAAGAACGGATGGCTATGCGGTAAGTCCGAAAGTATCGATATGCAAGATAAATGGTAGCGAACACGGTAACGAACAAGTTTCTCAAGGGCGTGTGAAGGAGACTTCAGAGTTGGGTGAATTTAAATTTTAGTGTAGTGCTTGGAATCCCTGGACCATGCCAGTGGCTTTTCATTGGCAGGTGGCGCAAGGCAGCGATGTGGAGGAAGGCGTGGCACAAGAAGTTTATCCAGGAAACACGCGGACAAAAGTGGCGAGAGTATCGAACTGCCACACACTGTTAGCAGAGATGTGTGGCAAGTACAATTTTGATGAAGCTGCGGTCCACTCATTGATTAGGACCCTATTACCAGGAGGGAGGTCTGGGGATGTGACAGACGGGCCGGTGACCGGAACTGTGGAACCATCGTAGGAAAGGGAAACCGTGGATAGAGGTTCGGAACTGTCGGGAGCATTGGGTATGGGCGACTCGGGGGATGAGTCAGGAAAAGGTTGCGAAGTACGATGAGATTGCGTGTAAAGGGCCGGACTAACCTTGTCAGACTGGCAGCTGGAGAAAACATGATGGGACCGTTTTTTTTTGTGATTTGGACAAGACTGCATGATAAGCCCGCCAAGTCTCCGGAACTGGTGAAAAAGGGGACAATAACGAGGTTTCGCTTAGAACAGTGGTTTTCGTAACAGGTGGTGAAAGGATTAGCTCTTGAAGGTGAGAGATTTCTTCCGCAAGCGAATAATTTGCTTGTTTTAAGAAGCGGATAGTTTCTTCTTGTTCTTGGCGTGTTGTGTGTAGAGCCGGAATATCCACAGCTTCGGTACGCAGGGAGAGGTGCTCGAGCCGAGCCGATCCGCATGACATTGTGTGATGGTGACGGCAAATTTCCTAGCAGTGGCAAGGAAAGCAGCTACATTCAAGTTGAACTAGGCAAGTACTTCAGGGGATAAAGGGATGTTGAATAGGAGGTTCGACATTACTTATCAGACGACGGAAAAGGAATATCAACCGTGGGTGGAATGTCCGAAGGACCAATGGGAACCGTAGATGTGGACTGGCTTCCTGCATATCGGAACCGGGTTGCTGATGGAAGGAACAGAGGGGAAGAAGAACCGTGTGTGGGTGCTGCAAATCTCGCCTTCTTGGGGACTGAAGCCGAATCGTCGGGCGGAAGGGGTGGTAACCATAAACTAGAAAGGTGACAGACAGGAGGAACTGTAGGATCCGTAGAAATGGTGGCAGAGGTTGTGGTAGACGAAACAACGGTCAGTGGAAGGGGATTGTGTCATAACCAACTGTGTAGACATATCGTCAGCCTGGACCGCAATTTAAGGGTTTTCAACCAGGAGTCCCCCAGTGGACTAGGCTTTGGGTGTCGATGGAAACAGTGAACTCTTAATCTTGGTTGCCGCTTTCTTCTTGTGTGGGAGTTGAGGTGGTTTACGCAGAAGTTGAAGTGAGCGAGAGTGAAGAACTGGCGCGTCGTAATTTTGTTTGTTTGCGGAGTTTAGCCCTGCATTTTGATTGTTGTTGACGTCGGAGAATCTTCTGCCTTTTCAGTTTGCTAATCTTGACACAAACACTGCACTTAGTGGTGAAAAAGTCACATTCTGGTGGAACTGGGAACATGGGTGAGAGTCATAGTGTTTTTGAGCCGGAAAACTCCAAGCCGTTGCATCATACAGTATCTGGATACACTATGGACAAGGAAGACACTGTCTAAGTGGGTATATCCGTGACTGGTTGAGTTGAACTATCAACATCATCAGGCGAAGAAAGAGCTGTTGGAGGAGCGCCCCGATTCCATGCTGACCATTGGAGATAGGTCTAACAAGAGAAAGGCGTGAAAACACAGGCCTCGGGCATCAGGACCGCGTTGCTGACGTCAGGCGGTTGCCGGAGAAAACCCCTCCGCCTGGGAGAAGTCTCGGATGAAGTGGTAACCGAAATACCGTGAAGGAGACAAAAGAGAAATGCTAAGCTGTGTTTGCAGATAGAAAAATGGCGTCAGAGTGACGGAGCGCAAAAGAAAGAACTTAACGAATAGCTTGTCGACAGATGAGACGTGGAAATGCAGCATAGCGCAATAGAAGGATATCGGCATGGGCAAAGGCACTCTTCCTTTTATCTGCTGAACTACGGAATTTCTTCTGTTGTGTCATTGTCCTCTTTTGTTCTTCTTGACGTTTTCACTCGACGTGTTTGCTGTGGTCTCCCTCCCTTCTTTTCACTTTTATTGTGTTTCTGTTCTTCTTCCTTTCTCTTCTTTTTTTTTATTCTTTACTTAAAAGAATGAAACGATTTATTACAAAGGAGTGGTAACAGAAAAGCAGTGTCCCTGCAGCACGGAGATTGACTAAAGAACCGTTGAGGCGAAACACATACAAGTCAGAACAGATGGTACCGAGGACCGACGAGACTTGAAGGAAATCACCCAGGACGTAACGGGCAAATGAAACCGGAACACGTTGAAGACACTGCAAATTCCGAAGAACTATCAGAGGGTTGATTGAAGTCTGTTGGAGGAGTGAGGACACCGGTGCACGAGGAGCTCGATGAACGTGGTTGAATTGGAAGATACGGGAGGATGGATGTAGGGGGTAAACAAGGCGCGAGCGTCAAATAGTTCGGGGAGCACCAGCCTGAAGAACCTGAATATGGACCCGTTGGAGAGGCACATAAGGGGCAGTCCGATGGTCCTAAGGTGTGGTGAGCGCAGAGTTCACAAGGAGGAACTGAAGAGGATAGAACAGACGATGGTGGTGATGACCGGTTCGGGCAGGATGAAGATAGCTGTTGTTCGGAAGAGTCTGGAGAACGGTTCCCCACAGGATCGCAA